>JACCGJ010025006.1:0-24881 GCA_013407085.1 Atriophallophorus winterbourni
AGACGTGAATGAAGTGGCCAAAAATCATACGATGACCCGAAAAGTAGTGATAAGAGGCCGAATGTTGGCCAGCTGCCACACATTAATCGATGGCTTGAGATGCTTGCATAATGAACTGAAAGTCGCCCAGTAATTCTAAGTAGGTGCCAGCGCATGACGTGGTGTGTGCACACGAATCCTATATAAATATACATGTTGCTTTGATCGTTTAGTATTTTCCGATTTATATTCGCCTCAACATTGCTTTGAAGTTACCGCCAAAATGATTTTCTAACATTGGATTTCCATGCTGGCATCATGTTTCTAGAACACACGGTTAAATATTCAACTGCACTATAGCTGAAAGAACTGATATTGGATCAAACAAACATTATTCGACGCAATATATTTCATATCAATACGTTCCCAGTGCGTATCAACCGTCCACATATCTACTTTCCTCCAAAACGCTAACTTGTGGCAATCCTGTTCGTTTGAATTCAATGGTACACAGCATAAAACCTCAACGCAGAAGCCGTGGCAATGATCTTATATAGTGATTCAGTATTATACTGAACAAGCAATGGTAATACATGGAACACAGAGCGATTTGCGTCCATCAGTTTCAGCACACTTGGTGCAGAGTAATTTTGGCACAATTGAATCGATTTCACTGTCAGCATTGTCGTCTGACGCTAACAAATCAACGGTGACAAATAGAATGCAAAACGTCGTACTTCAACGTTTTGCATCGTAACCGGAGATAGATCATCTAGTTTCAATGAAATGCAGCCAATGCTGACTGGGGCTAGACAAGTAAATGTAACATACACAAGGCAGGAAGTCTCACCTCAATCTTTGAATCCCACATGGAACCTTGTCATTTAGAACAAATGAGGATTAACTCAATTACCATCAATCCCGATTCAGGCGAATCCTGCGATGTAGACTTACCTACGGCATTAAGTCGAAACTCAATCTGGTTCATTGCCGATTCATGATTCTGATTCCTTTATTCATGAACCTAGCTCCAGCGTCACGATATGAGTTTCACAATCAGGAAGTGTCTGTTGCTGGTACGAAGACGACGGTTGGCACTATTGTGCCAAATTCACTAATTGTTATTGTGCATTTGAAACGGTGTATCTATCAGTCACAGATTGATCAGAATATGACGGTTGTGGCTGTATGCACACCCATTCCAATTGTTGATTGGATAGAGTGGTTCGTATGTTGATGAAACTCATTTGCTGATTGTGAAACTCATATCGTGCCATTGGAGCTAATTTCATTGAAATGAAATAAATGACAAGGCAATGTATCCGATTGTGGTGTCACGTTCTACCTTAGGTAATTCAACGTGAAATGATTCATATCATTTGTCATTGATATCACTTGATCTAATCTCATTTGTTCTATATACCGAGGTTCCATGTGCGATGCAAAATAACGAGGTAATACGTTCTGCGTTGTCTGTGTTACATTTGCTTGGACAGCATCCGGCGGCAATGGCGTTACTGAAACCTATTCCAATGGAACTAGATGACCGGGTTACATTTGCGATGACACTAGTTGAGTTTTGTCGTTCTGCGTTATATTTGTCACCATTAGTTGTTTAGCATCGGGCGGCATTGGCTCTATTAAAACTGATTTCAGTGTGACAAAACTACTCTACCGCAAATGCGTTGAAACGAAGAGACTGTGTGTCACGTATTTTCTTTGCTCGTTCTGTATAATACTGTGGAAATTGCTTGTGGGTTGTAGTTTGTCTACCACAGTGTTGAAACGAGCAGGATTGCCGCAAGTTAGCGTTATGAAGAAAAGTAGATAAGTAGACGGTTGATACGCACTGGGATCGTATTGATATGAAATATATTGCGTCGAATGATGTTGGTTTGATCCAATATCAGTTCTGTCAGCCATAGTGTTGTTGAATATGTTGCCGTTTGTGCAAGAAACATGTTGCATCGAATCCGATTGATGTTGATAATGTAGCGTTGATGATGGATGTTGAACTCTTTCCTAGTAACAGCGATCTTCCAAACCCAAATTTTTCGCCTCGATGCTGAATCTGATTCTTGGGTTTGTTGTCAGCTTCGCTCGAACAGTGGTGTTAAGTTTTCACAAAAATTCGCTTCCCTACTTGGACTTGTTTGATTGATTCCAGAGTCACACGATGAACGTAACGATTTCCAATATCGCCAATAGTTGCCTGTGGAACATTCATTGTGTGAGGACCCTTAGGTGGGTGGCAATGCGTTATCAATTTTGCTCATTGATCAAAACGTCGATTCTTTTCTACGCTCTAAAATTTTCCAATTTTGTTTTAAATCGTGTGTGGTGGAAATTATATGGCACATCGTTGTGTTTCTTGAAACTAATCCAGTCCATATTCGACCCGCCGGCCGCCACTATCGTAATAGTCTAGGATCAAATGGTCAGCAGAGATCAGGTTTTATGACTCCTTATTCGTTCGGATGACAGTTGACATTCGTTCAACCACTCTCAGTTAGCAGTCTGTATGAATAGGTTATCGGGTGGTTCTCGTAGATTATACTCCTTGGGTAGAAAGTTGTGATAGTTTTTAACCAAACGATAAAAGGAATGTGAGGTTGCTTTGTTTGAAGGTGCCGGCATTTTTATAAAAGCAATCTTCTACGAATCTGGCCTTATGCCCATACTATCCATGACCGTTCCCAAATATGTAATCAGAGGGATACCGAATAGACAATTTTCACACTTTAAATGAAATCCATATTCAGTTAAGCGGTGAATAAATACCTGCAAATGATTTGAATGTTCTTGTTTTGTACGGTTGACAATAATCATGTCATCCAGATTGGCCATCGCAAAATCAACACCTATCAACACTGTGTGCATCAATTACTGGAATATGGCTCGGGAACATTTGACTCCAAATGGCAGTCAATTGTATCGATACAGACCCTCATGAGTGTAAAAAGTCAAAAGTTCTTTACGTTCATCATGAACCTCGACTAGTTAGTATGCATTAGCAAAATCTATCTTAGAAAAAATTTTCCACCATTTAGTTTCGCGAATAAGTCTTCTGAACTTGCTAGTCGGTACTGATGAGTTTCTACTTCCTCATTGAGTCCTATTGTAAAGTCAGGACATGCTCGCACGTTTGGTTTCCCGACATTAATTATAGAGGCTGCCCCCGTAGTGTAAGATACAGGGCTTATCAACCCAATGCTTTCTATTCGATCCAAATCCGCGGTGACTGTTTCGATCAAAACATGTGGGACTAGAACTTAAGGTGGAAAAACTGATCGACATCCTGAGCGAATATATAAAACTGCTTTTATCTTGTTTAACCGCCCGAGCATGTGAGAAAGTACTTGAAGATATATGTTTATCAAAAGTGAAGTGATCGGTCGGAGCATGGAAGGCTATATAAAATTAGAAATTCCAATAAATTAAGTTTACTGATTCAGTAAATTCCGAGTAAATTCACAAAATTGTGTTCAGTAATATAACAATGACAATTAGAACGAACGCCACGTAAAGAAAAGTTACATTGCAACTTACCCAGGAAACGGAACTGCCCACTAGGTGCTGGAATTCGTCAATGTTGTGCAGTAGGCAGTCGATTGATGTTTGCTCATTAAGTAATTCTTGCACGAATTCTGTTGGTACTGATATCGTTTGATACGCTAAAACATTGTTCATCACTCCGTCACCAATTGTTATATCTGTAATGCGCTACTACTAGCTCAACCTTGCTTTCGACAGAACACAACCGTAAGTGAACTCATGTATTGACCGAATGAATGAATAACACCAAGTTTGTACAGTGAACAATAATCACAATATTCACTTACGATCGATCTCGATTGATGATTAATCGATAGTTCGTTCACTAACTATACTACAGATTTCGAATCGGATCGATGTTTCTTTAAGTAACTTTTAATCAGGGAAGACTCTTCAATGAGGGCAATGCGTTATCCATTTTATCAATTTGATCAAGTAGACGATTTTTTTCTGAGATTCAACACTTTCAATTTTGTTTAAACTCCCGTTTACTCGATCGTGTATGCCACCATTCATCTTCAGTTGTCTAATAAACACATAATAAACGCATTAGCTAATTACAGCCCTTGATTGATTCAGCCAAATCATGTTCATTGCTCTATGCTAAAAGGTGATGTAATACCAGGTGTGTATTTTCCAGTAGAGCTTGTGGTGACCGAATAATAAGACTGCACTACACAAAATACAGCAAAAATGGAATCAACTCATTAAAGACCACATGTCCAAAGATAGATCAAGTGAAGTTCAACGATAGCGAGATAATCCACACAGGAAAATCAATGAGATGGAATGCAAGGTGCAGAATGCTCGAAAATGTTGGAGGATCCGTTAGTCGCAATTCCAGTGACGCACACAATCTTTGCACCCCCAATAGAAGACAAAGTCCGAGAGTTCAAAATTATATTAACCGCCAAAAAGTATATTGTACAATCATTAATTCTAATGAAGCTTACAAGCCAAAAAATCGAATAACCATACAAGGCCAAAAGATGTATGTACAAAATACGAAGGTACAAATTGAATGTAGTTCACTACAATATTCCACCACCAGAGCGCTAGTTAGGCTTGACGGAAGAATAACATACTCTCGAAATGTTCATAAAGTCACAAAGTAAGCAAGACGTTTGTGCCAATCCCCATGTCTACGGGTTCGAGTTTGAACGCCGGTTGAAGGGACCGGAGCATTGTGATGAACATTTGGGGAGGTAGGTACATGAGGATAACACGGCGGTTGTGATTGAGGACTATAGGCACTTGATGGACTTGGATGCTTAAGCTCAACGAAAGTTGGTTTTAGACGATCAATAGAAACCGAGTGACATCGTCCATTCATATCCAAGACGAATTTTTTTGTTTTACGCTCGATAACTCTGTATGGTCTATGAAATGATTGGTGTAGTGGTTTATAAACAGATTCACATCACACAAAATCATACGTATCAAGATAATGTGATGTATGTTGGTGATTTCTGTGACGTCGAGGAGGCGCAAAATCGCGAGCGAGTTATGTAATCTGTTGTTCTAGTATGGTTAATATTGTTGCAAAAGGACATGGCTTTGCTGCAACGTGTATACCAATGCGCTCCAACTGTAGACCGGACTATGAAACAGGTCATTCGAGGAGGGGATTGCAACTCAGAACAACATTGACTTTTCGTACCGTGGTATCATCGGTGACTTGATCCTGCTGTTTAACACTCTGCATACAGTGGGTCACCCACTTGAACACCTGTTTCTTCGGCAAGAAGCACGTAATAACAGAGCTCAGGGCTAAATGTTGATTATTCCACACTCTCAATCAAACTGTGAAAGGTTCTTCTCTGCTGTACTAGTTTATTTTGCATGGAACTCTCTGCCCTCAACATATCGTTTGTGCATCATATCATCGTATCATCATCAATAGAAATTATGCTGTTCTGGTAGTTTCTGTCAAGTTAGAAATATATCCTTGTATGTGTTTTTAACGGACTGGAGACCTAAGGCAGCTGTTCAAAAGAACATCTGTTTGTGTATTATGGCAAAATCTGAGTTCACCAATTAGGTGTCGTATGCCGGATTCTAACTTAAACATCGAGAGATGATTCACAATTATTCTAACTATTGTCAACCATTTTCCGTCAGAAGTAAAATGGAAAATTATCCCAAAAATCTACATTATGGCGTCAAAATATGCTCGCGGGTGTATTCAATAACGACAGTGACGTCAGTTGAATTACTGTCTCAAGCATTATCTTATTCGGTATCAGAGTAAGATTTCAACTTATAGAAACAAACTGATTGACGATTATCAACATCTTCAATGCCAGTCAATAAAATGAGCTTTGGAAATCAGGAAATGTGATTTTATTCATAGATTTATTCAAAGATTTATTCATAGATTATATGCAGGTAAAAAGCTATGCATTACAAGACCCACAAAAATGTACATCGGGTCGGATGGTAAAAATATCAAAATATTGTTAGATTATTGTCAAACAAAGAAAATACGTTTCCATGTGGATATCTAGTGATTTTTTTGAAAACTTCAACAGTTCCAGATTGTACCACATGAGTAGGTAAACTGTTCCACAGTTGCACATTGCGAACGGAAAATGCATATTTGCGGCAGTTCAACCTGCTATGCTGTTGGTAAAGTTTTAATTGGGGACCTCGCAGATGTGTGTTATGGGAAAGATGAAACAAATGACCGCAAGGATGATTTGTTTGATTAAGCACTGTCCAAATGAATATAAGTGCTCCTCGTTTCCGTCTGTATTCAACCGAATGCAAATTCAATAATTTAAGTCTCGTTTCGTATGGATAATTTGATAGTCCCAGGACGAGTATTGTCGCTCTGCGCTGTGGAGTTTTTATAGCAGAATATCTTTTTCAACCAAGGATCCCATACCGGTATAGCATATTCAACATGAGGACGGATGTACGTTGAAATCAATTTGCAGGCAATATTGGGGTCAAACGAACCTAGGACTCTTTTAAGGAGACCCAAGTTGTTTTCAGCTTGGCAGGCAGCCAGTCGACATTGCATTGAGTTTCCTAAGTCTGATTGGATAATCACACCTAAATCTTTTTCGGAGGAGGCGGGTTTAATAACAGTGCGACCAAGATAGTATTCTTTGCTCGACTTGCAGTTGAGAGACAATAGGCTGCATTTCGAAGCATTCAGGGGCATTTCGTTGTCTATGGACCAAGTGTGAATCATATCGAGATCCCGTTGCAGGTTCTGTGTGTCGTCTGTGGAGTCTAACTTGCGCCAAAACTTTGCGTCATCAGCGAAAATAAGCACGGACGACTGTAATACAGTAGGCAAGTCGTTTATATATATTAAAAACAAAAGCGGTCCGAGGACTGATCCTTGTGTGACACCACGGGCAACTTTAATCGACTCGGATAGTTCGTTTTTGACTCTCACGTACATCTCACGAGATATCAACCATTCTTTAATCCATGCATGGAGTTTACCCAGTACTCCGTAGGTGAGTAGTTTCGACGAAAGTATTTCGTGATTCACACGATCGAAGGCATCTGAGAAATCGATATAAATTACGTCTACGGAGTGGCCGGCATCCAGTAGCTCAGACCAAGATTCTTTTGCTAATAGCAAGTTTGTCAGACAGGATCGTTTTTTCATGAATCCATGCTGTGCCTCGGAGATTAAATTATTAATCTCAAAGTGATTCCGTAAGGCATCAGCTATTATGGACTCCATTACTTTGGATAGCACTGGTAATAACGCTATCGGGCGATAGTTTAAAGGATCATTTCTTTTACCACCCTTGTAGATAGGACTAATCAGGGCAGTTTTCCAAGTTTCTGGTACAAAGCTCTGCTCGAACATCATCGTGAATACGTCAGATGTCGGTATTGCCAACTCGTAAGATAGATTGTGCAAAATGTTTGCGTGTATATTGTCTATACCGGGTGAGCCTGTTCTCTTCATCGTCATTAATTTTGTTTGAACAACGTTGGGGGGAAACTCCACCCCCTGAAGAATTGGCAGGCTGCAGCTGTCAGAGTTTAAGGGCTGTCTATGGGTCGACACTTGTGAGATAACTGATGAAAATTGTTGTCGGAAAACGTTAGCGCAATCTTTAAATGACGTCACTATTCCAGTACCAGAGACCAGTGGCGGTATTCCCATTTTAACATTCCGGAGGTCGTTGACGTGTCTATACAATGCTTTGGGATTTATAATGAATTTTTCGACAAGACTGATTTGGTAAGCTTTTCTGTCTTTTCGAATGAGGCAGACACACTTATTTCGCAATAACGTGTAGTAGCACCAAGTTATCCCAGAAGGATCGTCCAAGTATTTGTACCAGGCATTGTCAAGCAATGTGTGGGAAACGTTGCACCTAGCTTAATATTTTGCACAAAATTAAAAGAATTATGGTATATAACACAGATTTGATTTCAATATAAAGATCATCGTGATATAACTGTGATATTCTGCGCTGGCTAACTTAAATTCCCATAATTTATAGAGCATCTTGAGAACATTATTATTAGTTGACTAAAGTAATGTGTAGCTCACATCCCCATCCCTTACACACCACTACCGGTTTCTGTGTGTTTGTCGTAGTTGTTTCGCATAATTCGTTATTAATTTCAAGCATGCAAATGTAAATTTAAAGTGACCATAGGTTTATCACTACGCCGCTCTAAATTGAATGGAATGGGCGAACAGTTCGGTGATTTCCGCACAATATCCGCACCTTTCGTTCCAATCAATAGCTCTCATATTTTGTAATGAATTGTATTGTATTGAATTGAATGAAACAACCAACCCTAGAATAAAAGTGAGAATAAACCACACTCAGTATTCGTATTACGCAAGCTATTATCCGCCTCAAGCTCTGCAGCCCCCAATGAATAAGTCAACGTCTAGCCACGGTGTACCATTCTCAACGGGTGCATTTGGATGAAGAACCAACCAAAAAGCAGATTGTATTTATCCGTGCCGGCGAAACGAATTGATCAGACTGAAGCTGGAAAACCAGGACGTCCAGTTCATGCTCCCTGGATTTCCTGACGACGCCTCGAATATCAGATGCGTAAGAAAATCATTTGTTATTAACAATGAGCAAAATCTAATATTGTCACCCTATTATTTTGTAACCATCTTAACCAGGTTCAGCTCCCCACCTCTCGCAAACTTCCTCATTCACAGTGATGAATAATTTATCCACGCGAGAAATGCACATCAACCATAAAGTACAAACATCCTATAATTTCTGTTCACAGAATCTCTCCATATATCACACAATATTTACTCTAGTTCCGTGATCCTATTAAGAGATTTCAAATCATTGTTTCGATAAGAAGAAATAATGTAGAAATTAAAACATATATTATTACAATATTAATGAACGCATTATGGTATACCGACTTGACGGAATCTTGTAATAAATAGAAGTTGCTAATTAAATAAATTCGATTCTGGTAAAGATGACTGATGCTTAGCTCTGAGAAACCTGAAATATAAGCAAATACTCGAACATGAGTCAGACTCAAAATCGTTAAAATGCTTGTACACTATGCGAGAGAATTCAAGCAACACCATCAGCCGACATGCCTGATTTTAAAAATTTTGCGAGTTGAAATGCGCGACATTTATTCTGTGTAGTTGTATTTTCCGTGCATCTTCCATTTTTGGGGCAAACATGTTGTCAAACCATCCGAATGCTTCGCCGGAAGAATGCCTGAAATTATGAAATTATTGAATGAGACCACATCAAATTTTGGCTGAGGTTAGTTAATCTCGCGCAACGTACCTTGCGTCCTTCGCACGTCGTAGCTCCGTAATGGCTTCCTGTCGCTCAGCCTCGGCATCGTAACTGGAGACCGAACAACTAGTCCCACTACAATCACTTCAAATGCAGCCAATGCTGAATGAGGATAGACGAGGAAATGTAACATTCACAACCCAGAACGTCCCATCTCAATCTTTTGAATCGAACATGGAACCTTGTCATTTGGAACAAATAGAATCAGTTTAATTACGACAAATGCCAAATGATGCGAATCCTGCGAAGTTGACTCACTAATGGCAGGAAGTCCTAACTCAATCTGATTCATTGGCAATTCATTTAATACAATGAAATTAGCTCCAGCGTCACGATATAACTTTTACAATCAGCAAATGAGTTTTACGACAGCCACAACCGTAATATTCCGATCAATATGTGACTGATATATACGCCCTTCCAAATTCCCAAACACAATATCCGAATTAAACCCAATAATTCTAACCGTCGTCTTAGTAGCAGCCACAGACTCTGGCTCCAACCCAAAATCACGATAATTACCACAGCCAACACAATGGGGTAAACAGTATGCAGTTTCCCATCATGCCAGATGCCATTGGTGAGAAGTATCGTTTCATACTTGAATAATTTGATTTGGATGTACTGTTAATCATATCCATTTTTGGTTGGAGTGACACTGATGAATTCTTATGAGCCCATAGTACACCGGGTTGTACTGAATTATTTCACGATGCGTTGAATAGAGTAATAGGTAATCCATTAATTAAAAATAGTATCTATATATAGAATTATCTATCAATTTCACTCATTTAGACAGAAGGCAATCACAACCATATCCGAATCAATCGAAAACTTACGCCGCTATCGACGATGTGAGGACTGACTGTATGTGCAACAACGTCAATCTCACCTCAAAATGAATGTGTATTTGTATATAAACATCTTATAAAGTTCGTGGTGTTCAAATCATGAAAAGTTATTAGAGGGCCGACTCGGTTAGAGTCGGAATACTCAAGTTTTTTGGAGCTATCGCATGACATTCAGGTTGAACCTCATCACTAGGCGTTTGTGGGTCAGTATCATCCGTTAACTTGCTTCCGGCTATTACCTTGGGCAAGCTCAACACGACGTTTTGTGGTAGGTTTTTTCTATTAGCTTTCCATTCACGTTTGATAGTATCCGTCATTTCGGTTGTGAAAAAGGTTAGCTTTAAAGGGCTAGGACCTTGCCCTTTATAGTTGGCAGACCGCGGTATCCTAAAAGCATCTACAAGTATGGCATTTTTAATACCAATTGTTTCGTCTAGACATTTTTATTGTTTGTGGTCGTGCTCAGACTTTTATTGAGAAGGTACGTCAGCAGCATCTTTCGGAACACCTAGAATTACAATAATTCTCGGATTACATTCTCCACGAGATTTCTGCTGCGACGACTTTCGCTCCCACCATGGTAAGTCTGCATGGATACGACATGTAGTCTCTGGAACACCTCTAAGAATGTAAGCATTTTAGAGTACGTTTTCCACGTCCTCCGCAGATTGCAGCGTTATTCTTAAAAGGCGAGGATCATCATTGTGAGGAGAATTCAGGTGGCGGTTTAATCGAACTACTGATGAAGGAGTAACTCCGGCCATGCTCATCTGACTGCAGAGTTTATACCACTCAGCTAAGTCATGTTTTTGCTTAGCTTCAAACAGCGTTTCCTGCGACTCTGTCACGTTTGTACATATAACGCTAAGGTTTACAACCGCGGATTTTGTTTTATAATGTGAGTCAGTCATTTTAGTAGCAGTGGTTTTTTGAGTTCTTTTTCGTTTCCGTTAAGTCTAGGAGTCACTGATCCCAACGAACGCCTCCCCGTTTTAGTCACCATCTGCGCGGTTATCTGGGCAAATGTTGGCCTGCTCGAGTATGATGGATTATCTACCGGCTCTTTGGCAGTAACGACGGGTAACGACGGTGTCTTTATGACGTTTATTATCAGTTCATTTAGTTTTTGTATACTGGATTCCATTCCATTTAGACGCGTCTCAATATCATATTCAGGGGTTTTCGTCGCCGAGGCTGACGGTGTTGATTTGGCCTTGCAAACCAGACAAACATAACAAACACCAGGGCAATTATCTCCATTAATAATCGATACTAAATCCGAGGTCAGCGATTTGTCGCATTTAGCATGAACTTTCGACAAACAATCGTAACACGTGACAGACTGCCTTAGGACTTACCGACTTTCGGCAAACCGCACACATACAGCCCGGTGCGCATTGTTTTCGTTTTGGGGTCATCCGGTCAGGGTTATGAGCAGCACTGTTCAGTGGTTTGTGCACAAGCATTGGCTCTGTCGAGCGATCGAAGCTGAATATAGTGTGCGCGACAAAAAATTCAGTGTTCACGAAAAAGAGCAAAATCAGAATTTAATCCGGTGATACTCTTCGGTAGTTGATCGCACGATGTTGAAAGTATGACCAGTCGACGGTGAAGAATAAGATCTTTCCGATGACGTTATTTCCTTTGAGAACTTGAAGAGTATTAACAGAGTTGCACGCGTAGATCCAATATAAGAAAATCACGATAAATCCCAATTTGCTCATATTATCGAATACCGCTACGAGAGTGGTATATCCAGAAAGCTGACTTCGAGAGGAGTCCAACAACGTAAGGGTAAGTTTAGGAACAATATATCCTGATAATCAGGAGCTCAAAATAATGCGACCGCACGGCACGTTGTCGTAATAACCGACCAAAGTAATGTGTTGCTCACATCCCCATCCCTTACACATCACTACCGGTTTCTGGGTGTTTGCCGTAGTTGTTTCTCATTATTCGTTATTAATTTCAAGCATGCAAATGTAAATTTGAAGTGACCATAGGTTTATCACTACGCCGCTCTAAATTGAATGGAATGGGCGAACAGTTCGGTGATTTCCGCACAATATCCGCACCTTTCGTTTTAATCAATAGCTATGATATTTTATAATGAATTGTATTGTATTGGATTGAATGAAACAACCAACCCTAGAATTAAAGTAAGAATAAACCACACTCAGTATTCGAATTACGCAAGCTATTATCCGCCTCAAGCTCTGCAGCCCTCAATGGATAAATTAACGTCTAGCCACGGTATACCATTCTCAACGGGTGCATGGGGATGAAGAACCAACCAAAAAGCCGATTGTATTCATCCGTGCCGGCGAAACAAATTAATCAGACTGAAACTGGAAGACCAGGACGTCCAGTTCATGCTCCCTGGATTTCCCGACCACTCTTCGAATATCAGATGCGTAAGAAAATCATTTGTTATTAACAATGAGCAAAATCTAATATTGTCACCTTAATATTTTGTAACCATCTTAACCAGGTTCACCTCCTCACCTCTCGCAAACTTCCTCATTCACAGTGATGAATAATTTATCCACGCGAGAAATGCACATCAAACATAAATTACAAACATCCTATAATTTCTGTTCACAGAATCTCTCCATATATCACACAATATTTACTCTAGTTCCGTGATCCTATTAAGAGATTTCAAATCATTGTTTCAATAAAAAGAAATAATGTACGCATTAAAACATATATTATTACAATATTAATGAAAGCATTATGGTATACCGACTTGACGAAATCTTGCAATAAATAGAAGTTGCTAATCAAATAAATTCGATTTTGGTAAAGATGACTGATGTTTAGCTCTGACAAACCTGAAATATAAGCAAATACTCGAACATGAGTCAGACTCAAAATCGTTGAAATGCTTGTACACTATGCAAGAGAATTCAAGCAACACCATCAGATGACATGCTTGCTTTGCGAGCCGAAATGTGCGACATTATTCCGGTTAGTTGTATTCTCCGTGCATCCTCCATTTTTGGGGCAAACATGTTGTCAACCCATCCGAATGCTTCGCCGGAAGAATGCCTGAAAGTATGAAATTATTGAATGAGACCACATCAAATTTGGACTGAGTTTAGTTAATCTCGCGCAACGTACCTTGCGTCCTTCGCACGTCGTAGCCCCGTAATGGCTCCCTGTCGCTCAGCCTCGGCATCGTAACTGGAGACCGATCAACTAGTCCCTCTAGAATTAGTTCAAATGCAGCCAATGCTGAATGAGGATAGACAAGGAAATGTAACATTTACAACCCAGAAAGTCTCACCTCAATCTTTTGAATCGAACATGGAACCTTGTCATTTAGAACAAATGGAATCAGTTTAATTACGACAAATGCCAAATGATGCGAATCCTGCGAAGTTGACTCACCAATGGCAGGAATTCGTAACTCAATCTGATTCATTGGCAATTCATTTAATACGAATGAAAGTAGCTCCAGCGTCACGATATAACATTTGCAATCAGCAAATGAGTTTAACGACAGCCATAATCGTAATATTCCGATCAATCTGTGACTTATAGATACGCCCTTCCAAATTTCCAAACACAATATCCGAATTAAACCAAATAATTCCAACCGTCGTCTTAGTAGCAGCCACAGACTCTGGATCCAACCCGAAATTACGATAATTACCACAGCCAACACAATTGAGCAGACAATACGCAGTTAAAGATCATGTATGTTACCATTTGTTAGGAAGTATCGTTTCATACTTGAATTATTCGAATAAAATGTACTGTTAATCATATTGATTGTCGGTCGAAGTGACACTGATTAATTCTTTTGAGCCCATAGTACACCGGGTTGTATTGAATTATTTCACGATGCGTTGAATACAGTAATAGGTAATCCATTAATTAATAATAGTATCTTTATATAGAATTATCTATCAATTTTACTCATTTAGACAGAAGGCAATCACAACCATATCCGAATCAATCGAAAACTTACGCCGCTATCGACGAGGTGAGGACTGACTGTATGTGCAACAACGTCAATCTCACCTCAAAATGAATAAATCTGAAACCATCAGTGTCATTCGCGCTGTCTGAGGAGTCTGGCGACCGGGAGAATTACCGTGCCATGGCATGCGAAGGAGGCAAGGCATATCACACGATATTAAGCAACTCTAACCTAAATTCGATTTGGTCTCATCCAGTAATTTCATATTTTCAGGCATTCTTCCGGCGAAGCATTCGGGAGCGTCGACAATATATTTTCCCCAAAGATGGAAGATGCACGGAGAATAAAATTACTAGGAACAAATGTCGTGCATGTTGACTCGCTAAATGCTTCGAAGCAGGCATTTCGGCTAGTGGGATGTTGTTTAAATTATCTCTCATAGTGCACAAGCATTTCAACGACGTTAACTCAGAATCATGTACGAGTATTCGCTTACATGTCAGCACTGCGATAGCCTTGGAAACGGCAAACTCTGAAACATTCATCTTCATCTGAGTCCAATTTATCCGATTGAATGCAAAGTTTAATTAGCAACTTCTATTTATTACAAGATTCCGTCAAGTCTCTACAACACAATGGTATCCAATGCATTTTCCATTGTTGGTGCAAACATATTGTCGACGCGTTCGAATGCATCACCAGAAACATTCAGCGAGTCAACATGCGCGACATTTGTTCCGACTATTTTCATTCTCCATTCATCTTCTACTTTTAACGCAAACATATTGTCGATGCTCTTGACTAATTCGCCGGATGAAAGCCTGAAAGTATGAAATTATTTAATGACACCAAATCGAATTTATGTTACGGTTACTTAATATCGTCGGACATACCTTGCCTCCTTCGCATGCCATAGCACCGTAATGTCTTTCTGGAGCCCAGTCTACTATGACAGCACAAATGACACTGCTGGTTGCCGATTTATTCATTCTTAGGTGAGCTAGACGTTGTTGCACATAGCGTCATTCCTCGCCCCGTCGAGCGTGCGAGGCATGCTTCGATTGATTTGGAAATTGTTGCGGTTGGTCCTGAGAAAGTGACTGAAAATTATAGATAATTCAATACATCGATACTAATTATATTTAAGTGGATTATCAATTTCTATATTCAAAGCATCCTTAAGCCATCCAGTACTATGGGCTCACACGAATTCATTAACGTCACTAGAACCGATTATGGTTATGATGTAAAGTCCACCACAATCAAATTATAAAATTATGAAACAATACTTCTCAAATAATGGTAGTTCACATGATCGGAAATTAAAAATTGTCTACTCCATTGTTCTGGCCGTAGTAATTATCTTGAATTTGTTCGGAGCCAGTGCCTGTGGCTGCTACGAAGACGACGGTTGGCGCTATGGTGTTAGCATATTGTGTTTGTGAATTTGAAGGTTATATACATCAGTCACAAACTCACCAGAATATGAAGGTTGTGGTCGTGACATATACCCATTATAATTGTTGATTGTACAGTCGTTGGTGTGTTGGTGAGGTATTGCCGAGGCATTCAATGATTTGTACTAAACTGAAAACTTTCAGACTTTTGGGAAGAATAAAATTGTATCATTTTCCATGTTTTACTGGTCCCAACTTCCGTAACATCATTCGCACACGTGTCTTCTTATTTAGCTTAGCACAACCATCCATGAACACATCTTCGTATATTCGGTACCAGGACTCGAATATCATTTATTCATCAGGCTGACAATGAAATTCGTCAATGCTTTGCAGTAAGCCGTCAACTAGTTGTCCATAACTTAGACTTTCGATTGCCTGGAATGCCATTCGCTCTATCAACTCTTCAAAAAACTGCTTTTGTTCATTGAGTAATTCTTGTACGAATTCTGTTGGTATTGACTTCCCCACATACGCTAAAATATTGTCCTCAGCCCATCGAACATTGTTATATCTGTAATTTGCTACTACTAGCTAAGCATTGGCTTTGACAGAACCAAACCGTAAGAGAACTCGTGTATTGACCGAATGAATGAATAACACAAAGTTTGTTTAGTGAACAATAATCAGAATATGCACTTACGATCGATCTCGATTGATGATTAATCTATTGTTCGTTCACTTACTATACTACAGATTTTGAATCGGATCGGTGTTTGTTTAAGTTACTTTCAATCAGGAAAGACTCTTCAATGATGGCAATGCGTTATCCATTTTATCAATTTGATCAAGTAGACGATTCTTTTCTGAGATTCCACACTTTTAATTTTGTTTGACCTCGCGTTTAGTCGAACGTGTATGCCACCATTCATCTTCAGTTGTCTAATAAACACAGTTGTTTCAACTCATTAGCTAATTACAGCCTTGATTGATTCAGCCAAATCATGTTCATTGCTCTATGCTGAAGAGTGATGTAATACCAGGTGTGTATTTCCCAGTAGAGCTTGTAGTGGCCGAATAATAAGACTGCACTACACAAAATACAGCAAAAATGGAATCAACTCATTAATGACCACATGCCCAAAGAAAGATCCAGTGAAGTTCAACGATAGCGAGATAATCCACACAGGAAAATCAATGAGAGATGGAATGCAAGGTGCAGAATGCTCGAAAATGTTGGAGGATCCGTTAGTCGCAATTCCAGTGACGCACACAATCTTTGCACCCCCAATAGAAGACAAAGTCCGAGAGTTCAAAATTATATTAACCGCCAAAAAGTATATTGTACAATCATTAATTCTAATGAAGCTTACAAGCCAAAAAATCGAATAACCATACAAGGCCAAAAGATGTATGTACAAAATACGAAGGTACAAATTGAATGTAGTTCACTACAATATTCCACCACCAGAGCGCTAGTTAGGCTTGACGGAAGAATAACATACTCTCGAAATGTTCATAAAGTCACAAAGTAAGCAAGACGTTTGTGCCAATCCCCATGTCTACGGGTTCGAGTTTGAACGCCGGTTGAAGGGACCGGAGCATTGTGATGAACATTTGGGGAGGTAGGTACATGAGGATAACACGGCGGTTGTGATTGAGGACTATAGGCACTTGATGGACTTGGATGCTTAAGCTCAACGAAAGTTGGTTTTAGACGATCAATAGAAACCGAGTGACATCGTCCATTCATATCCAAGACGAATTTTTTTGTTTTACGCTCGATAACTCTGTATGGTCTATGAAATGATTGGTGTAGTGGTTTATAAACAGATTCACATCACACAAAATCATACGTATCAAGATAATGTGATGTATGTTGGTGATTTCTGTGACGTCGAGGAGGCGCAAAATCGCGAGCGAGTTATGTAATCTGTTGTTCTAGTATGGTTAATATTGTTGCAAAAGGACATGGCTTTGCTGCAACGTGTATACCAATGCGCTCCAACTGTAGACCGGACTATGAAACAGGTCATTCGAGGAGGGGATTGCAACTCAGAACAACATTGACTTTTCGTACCGTGGTATCATCGGTGACTTGATCCTGCTGTTTAACACTCTGCATACAGTGGGTCACCCACTTGAACACCTGTTTCTTCGGCAAGAAGCACGTAATAACAGAGCTCAGGGCTAAATGTTGATTATTCCACACTCTCAATCAAACTGTGAAAGGTTCTTCTCTGCTGTACTAGTTTATTTTGCATGGAACTCTCTGCCCTCAACATATCGTTTGTGCATCATATCATCGTATCATCATCAATAGAAATTATGCTGTTCTGGTAGTTTCTGTCAAGTTAGAAATATATCCTTGTATGTGTTTTTAACGGACTGGAGACCTAAGGCAGCTGTTCAAAAGAACATCTGTTTGTGTATTATGGCAAAATCTGAGTTCACCAATTAGGTGTCGTATGCCGGATTCTAACTTAAACATCGAGAGATGATTCACAATTATTCTAACTATTGTCAACCATTTTCCGTCAGAAGTAAAATGGAAAATTATCCCAAAAATCTACATTATGGCGTCAAAATATGCTCGCGGGTGTATTCAATAACGACAGTGACGTCAGTTGAATTACTGTCTCAAGCATTATCTTATTCGGTATCAGAGTAAGATTTCAACTTATAGAAACAAACTGATTGACGATTATCAACATCTTCAATGCCAGTCAATAAAATGAGCTTTGGAAATCAGGAAATGTGATTTTATTCATAGATTTATTCAAAGATTTATTCATAGATTATATGCAGGTAAAAAGCTATGCATTACAAGACCCACAAAAATGTACATCGGGTCGGATGGTAAAAATATCAAAATATTGTTAGATTATTGTCAAACAAAGAAAATACGTTTCCATGTGGATATCTAGTGATTTTTTTGAAAACTTCAACAGTTCCAGATTGTACCACATGAGTAGGTAAACTGTTCCACAGTTGCACATTGCGAACGGAAAATGCATATTTGCGGCAGTTCAACCTGCTATGCTGTTGGTAAAGTTTTAATTGGTGACCTCGCAGATGTGTGTTATGGGAAAGATGAAACAAATGACCGCAAGGATGATTTGTTTGATTAAGCACTGTCCAAATGAATATAAGTGCTCCTCGTTTCCGTCTGTATTCAGCCGAATGCAAATTCAATAATTTAAGTCGCGTTTCGTATGGATAATTTGATAGTCCCAGGACGAGTTTTGTCGCTCTGCGCTGTGGAGTTTCTAATAGCAGAATATCTTTTTCAACCAAGGATCCCATGCCGGTATAGCATATTCAACATGAGGACGGATGTACGTTGAAATCAATTTGCAGGCAATATTGGGGTCAAACGAACCTAGGACTCTTTTAAGGAGACCCAAGTTGTTTTCAGCTTTGCAGGCAGCCAGTCGACATTGCATTGAGTTTCCTAAGTCTGATTGGATAATCACACCTAAATCTTTTTCGGAGGAGGCGGGTTTAATAACAGTGCGACCAAGATAATATTCTTTGCTCGACTTGCTGTTAAGAGACAATAGGCTGCATTTCGAAGCATTCAGGGGCATTTCGTTGTCTATGGACCAAGTGTGAATCATATCGAGATCCCGTTGCAGGTTCTGTGTGTCGTCTGTGGAGTCTAACTTGCGCCAAAACTTTGCGTCATCAGCGAAAATAAGCACGGACGACTGTAATACAGTAGGCAAGTCGTTTATATATATTAAAAACAAAAGCGGTCCGAGGACTGATCCTTGTGGGACACCACGGGCAACTTTAATCGACTCGGATAGTTCGTTTTTGACTCTCACGTACATCTCACGAGATATCAACCATTCTTTAATCCATGCATGGAGTTTACCCTGTACTCCGTAGGTGAGTAGTTTCGACGAAAGTATTTCGTGATTCACACGATCGAAGGCTTTTGAGAAATCGATATAAATTACGTCCACGGAGTGGCCGGCATCCAGTAGCTCAGACCAAGATTCTTTTGCTAATAGCAAGTTTGTCAGACAGGATCGTTTTTTCCTGAATCCATGTTGTGCCTCGGAGATTAAATTATTAATCTCAAAGTGATTCCGTAAGGCATCAGCTATTATGGACTCCATTACTTTGGATAGCACTGGTAATAACGCTATCGGGCGATAGTTTAAAGGATCATTTCTTTTACCACCCTTGTAGATGGACTAATCAGGGCAGTTTTCCAAGTTTCTGGTACAAAGCTCTGCTCGAACATCATCGTGAATACGTCAGATGTCGGTATTGCCAACTCGGAAGATAGATTGTGCAAAATGTTTGCGTGTATATTGTCTATACCGGGTGAGCCTGTTCTCTTCATCGTCATTAATTTTGTTTGAACAACGTTGGGGGGAACTCCACCCCCTGAAGAATTGGCAGGCTGCAGCTGTCAGAGTTTAAGGGCTGTCTATGGGTCGACACTTGTGAGATAACTGATGCAAATTGTTGTCGGAAAACGTTAGCGCAATCTTTAAATAACGTCACTATTCCAGTACCAGAGACCAGTGGCGGTATTCCCATTTTAACATTCCGGAGGTCGTTGACGTATCTATACAATGCTTAGAGATTTATAATGAATTTTTCGACATGACTGATTTGGTAATCTTTTCTGTCTTTTCGAATGAGGCAGACACACTTATTTCGCAATAACGTGTAGTAGCACCAAGTTATCCCAGAAGGATCGTCCAAGTATTTGTACCAGGCATTGTCAAGCAATGTGTGGGAAACGTTGCACCTAGCTTAATATTTTGCACAAAATTAAAAGAATTATGGTATATAACACAGATTTGATTTCAATATAAAGATCATCGTGATATAACTGTGATATTCTGCGCTGGCTAACTTAAATTCCCATAATTTATAGAGCATCTTGAGAACATTATTATTAGTTGACTAAAGTAATGTGTAGCTCACATCCCCATCCCTTACACACCACTACCGGTTTCTGTGTGTTTGTCGTAGTTGTTTCGCATAATTCGTTATTAATTTCAAGCATGCAAATGTAAATTTAAAGTGACCATAGGTTTATCACTACGCCGCTCTAAATTGAATGGAATGGGCGAACAGTTCGGTGATTTCCGCACAATATCCGCACCTTTCGTTCCAATCAATAGCTCTCATATTTTGTAATGAATTGTATTGTATTGAATTGAATGAAACAACCAACCCTAGAATAAAAGTGAGAATAAACCACACTCAGTATTCGTATTACGCAAGCTATTATCCGCCTCAAGCTCTGCAGCCCCCAATGAATAAGTCAACGTCTAGCCACGGTGTACCATTCTCAACGGGTGCATTTGGATGAAGAACCAACCAAAAAGCAGATTGTATTTATCCGTGCCGGCGAAACGAATTGATCAGACTGAAGCTGGAAAACCAGGACGTCCAGTTCATGCTCCCTGGATTTCCTGACGACGCCTCGAATATCAGATGCGTAAGAAAATCATTTGTTATTAACAATGAGCAAAATCTAATATTGTCACCCTATTATTTTGTAACCATCTTAACCAGGTTCAGCTCCCCACCTCTCGCAAACTTCCTCATTCACAGTGATGAATAATTTATCCACGCGAGAAATGCACATCAACCATAAAGTACAAACATCCTATAATTTCTGTTCACAGAATCTCTCCATATATCACACAATATTTACTCTAGTTTCGTAATCCTATCAAGAGATTTCAAATCATTGTTTCGATAAGAAGAAATAATGTAGGCATTAAAACATATATTATTACAATATTAATGAACGCATTATGTTATATAGACTTGACGGAATCTTGTAATAAATAGAAGTTGCTAAGTAAATAAATTCGATTCTGGTAAAGATGACTGATTTTCAGCTCTGACAAACCTGAAATATAAGCAAATACTCGAAGATGAGTCAGACTCAAAATCGTTGAAATGCTTGTACACTATGCGAGATAATTCAAGCAACACCATCAGCCGACATGCCTGCTTTAAAACATTTTGCGAGTCTATCTGCGCGACATTTATTCTGTGTAGTTGTATTTTCCGTGCATCTTCCATTTTTGGGGCAAACATGTTGTCAACTCATCCGAATGCTTCGCCGGAAGAATGCCTGAAAGTATGAAATTATTGAATGAGACCACATCAAATTTTGGCTAAGGTTAGTTAATCTCGCGCAACGTACCTTGCGTCTTTCGCACGTCGTAGCCCCGTAATGGCTTCCTGTCGCTCAGCCTCGGCATCGTAATTAGAGACGGATCAACTAGTCCCACTAGAATCAATTCAAATGCAGCCAATGCGAAATGAGGATAGACGAGGAAATGTAACATACACAACGCAGAACGTCCCACCTCAATCTTTTGAATCGAACATGGAACCTTGTCATTTAAAACAAATGGAATCAGTTTAATTACGACAAATGCCAAATGATGCGAATCCTGCGAAGTTGACTCACCAATGGCAGGAAGTCGTAACTCAATCTGATTCATTGGCAATTCATTTAATACGAATGAAAGTAGCTCCAGCGTCACGATATAACTTTTACTATCAGCAAATGAGTTTTACGAAAGCCACAACCGTAATATTCCGATCAATCTTCGAGTGATAGATATGCCCTTCCAAATTCCCAAACACAATATCCGAATTTAACCCAATAATTCCAACCGTCGTCTTAGTAGCAGCCACAGACTCTGGATCCAACCCAAAATCATGATAATTACCACAGCTAACACAATTGAGCAGACAATACGCAGTTAAAGATCATGTATGTTACCATTTGTTAAGAAGTATCGTTTCATACTTGAATTATTTGATTAGGATGTACTGTTAATCATATTGATTGTCGGTCGAAGTGACACTGATAAATTCTTATGAGCCCATAGTACACCGGGTTGTACTGAATTACTTCACGATGCGTTGAATAGAGTAATAGGTAATCCATTAATTAATAATAGTATCTTTATATAGAATTATCTATCAATTTTACTCAGTTAGACAGAAGGCAATCACAACCATATCCGAATCAATCGAAAAATTACGCCGCTATCGACGAGGTAAGGACTGACTGTATGTGCAACAACGTCAATCTCACCTCAAAATGAATAAATCTGAAACCATCAGTGTCATTTGCGCTGTCTGAGGAGTCTGGCGACCGGGAGAATTACCGTACCATGGCATGCGAAGGAGGCAAGGCATATCACACGATATTAAGCAACCCTAACTTAAATTCGATTTGGTCTCATCCAGTAATTCAATATTTTCAGGCACGTAGAATTCGGAAGCGTCGGCAATATGTTTGCCTCAAAGATGGAAGATTCACGGAGAATAAAAATACTAGGAACAAATGTCGTGCATGTTGACTCGCTAAATGCGTCGAAGCAGGCATTTCGGCTAGTGGGATGTTTAAATTATCTCTCATAGTGCACAAGCATTTCGACGACGTTAAGTCAGAATCACGTACGAGTATTCGCTTACATGTCAGCACTGCGATAGCCTTGGAAACGGCAAACTCTGAAACACTCATCTTCATCTGAGTCCAATTCATCCGATTGAATGCTAAGTTTAATTAGCAACTTCTATTTATTACAAGATTCCGTCAAGTATCTATAACACAATGGTATCCAATGCATTTTCCCTTGTTTGTGCAAACATATTGTCGACGCGTTCGAATGCATCACCGGAAACATTCAGCGAGTCAACATGCGTGACATTTGTTTCTGTAGTGGATCAGTAAAGCTAGTATACAAAACACGCAGTACAAAAAATAGGCAATCTGACTCACTAACAGTTCTTTCGATCCACGTACATATAATCCGCAATCCTCCTTTAGATATTCCTTGTTCTTGTAATGACTTCAATATTTCTACTCGCAATGTCACGTTCCCGAGACGGAATTCCCAAAGCCCAGATCGACCGAGAACGCGGGTAACGCACACAACAGAAGTATATTGTGTTAAGTTATAAGTTGATTATGTACAAAATTGTATTCAACAGAAGAATTGTGTTCACTAAATTATCGAACAAAGAATCGATGAAATGTGAGTAATAATGTTGACGGGAAATCAAAAAATCAATAGTGCTATCGATCGTATGAGCGCAACGATATTGTCAGAACAAATTGAACTGAAGATATCAAAAACTGTACAAGTTTTTTACCAGAAAAATTGTCAAGTAAAAATAGATTTGTACAAGCTCGACAGTTCCGACTATTTTTATTCTCCATTCATCTTCTACTTTTAACGCCAACATATTGTCAATGCTCTTGAATAATTCGCCGGGTGAAAGCCTGAAAGTATGAAATTATTTAATGACACCAAATCGAATTTATGTTACGGTTACTTAATATCGTCGGACATACCTTGCCTCCTTCGCATGCCACAGCACCGTAATGTCTTTCTTGAGCCCAGTCTACTCTGACAGCACAAATGACACTGCTGGTTGCCGATTTATTCATTCTTAGGTGAGCTAGACGTTGTTGCACATAGCGTCATTCCTCGCCCCGTCAAGCGTGCGAGGCATGCTTCGATTGATTCGGAAATTGTTGCGGTTGGTCCTGAGAAAGTGACTAAAGATTATAGATAATTCAATACATCGATACTAATTATATTTAAGGGGATTATCAATTTCTATGTTCAAAGAATCCTTAAGCCATCCAGTAATATGGGCTCACACGAATTCATTAACATCACTAGGACCGATTATGGTTGTGATGAAAAGTCCACCACAATCAAATTATCAAATTATGAAACAATACTTCTCGAAAAATGGTTGTTCACATGATCGGAAATTACAAATTGTCTACTCCATTGTTCTGGCCGTAGTAATTATCTTGAATTTTTTCGGAGCCAGTGCCTGTGGCTGCTACGAAGACGACGGTTGGCGCTATGGTGTAAGCATATTGTGTTTGTGAATTTGAAGTTTATATACATCAGTCACAAACTCACCAGAATATGAACGTTGTGGTCGTGACGTATACCCATTATAATTGTTGATTGTACACAGTCATTGGTATGCTGGTGAGGCATTGCTGAGGCATTCAATGATTTGTACCAAACTGAAACCTTTCAGACTTTTAGGAAGAATAAAATCGCATTACTTTTCATGTTTCACGAGTCCAAACTCCCGTAACATCTTTCGCATACGAGTCTTCTCATCTAGGTTAGCACAATCACCAATGAACACATCTTCGTTTCTTCTGTATCAGAACTCAAATGTCACGCCTTCATCAAGCTGATAATTGAATTCGTCAATGTTTTGCAGTAATCTGTCAATTGGTTTTTCAGAACTTGGACGTCTGATTGTCTGGAATGCAACTCGCTGTATTAACTCTTCAAAAGTCTGCTTTTGTTGATTAAGTAATTCTTGTACAAATTCCGTTGGTACT
>JACCGJ010025007.1:0-33656 GCA_013407085.1 Atriophallophorus winterbourni
GCAAAAAGAACACCCCATACACGCTGAACGTGATATGTACGAATGTCAGCGAGTGTCAAGAAAGCCTGTTTGATAGCAAACAGAAACACGATGTCGAGAAATGGTCTGAGCTTTGTCACCTAATGAAAATTGAACATGTAAACGCAGAAAAAGTGACTCGTCTAACCCGTCATTCAACTCCACCTCATATTGGTCAACCTCGCTTGCTCAAGTTAACACTAAAATGCGAGGCTGATATCGAGAACGTATTGCTGAATGCATACCTACTCAAGTCAGATTTCGACTCAAACTGCCGCATATATCCCGATGTACCATGGTGGGAAAGAAAGGGCAGCTTGAAAGCCAGGGAACAAACGGTATCACGAAGTATAGTTATAGTTCTACTTGGTGTACCAGAAAATACTTCTAGAGCATCAAATCAGGAAACCGTAGAGCACGACGTCAAACAATGGCGCTACATTGCGTGTTCTCTCTATATTTCTGATGCCGTTGTTGTGGACACTTTTCGAGTTCCTTTTTCACCAAAATATAAGGGGGATGGACCGAAACCTCTAAAGATTACGTTCTTGACCAGCGCTATGGCTGAGATAGTAAGGTCGGAATGGACAAAAGGGAAACGAACATTACCCAAGGATGTTAGACTTAGCCCACCCAAACCAAGTCAAACACCTTCCCGTTTGGAGATAGCGGATAGCAGCGTTTCCATCCAAATGGAGGAAATCAATGCATCAAAAAACGTCGTAGGTCCGGCTCAAATCGAGTCGGACTGAGCAATTCACACCGAAAACTAATTGTCGATTCAAGCCGTCGGCGACCAATAAGACGCACACATGTTTTACCATCCAAAGAAGCCGGACCAATAACTTCGGTTTACACCCCGTCATTACTCACGAAAAATACGATTAAGTGCATCTATACAAACGCGAACAGCCTTTTCAACAAATTAATCGAATTGTCCGAGATTTGTAATGAAACGGCGCCAGACATAGTTGCAGTAACAGAAACGTGGTTCCATGCCTCATTGTCTGATAATGAACTCTCTCTGCCCAACATGTCTCTATTCCGGCGTGACCGTTTAGGAGATGGCGGAGGAGCAGCACTCTATTTCAAGCAAGCGCTTATCTGTAGAGCTATGAACGACGTGATCCTTGATATCACTGACACACTTTGGTGTTCTCTGACTCTTACTTCAGGAGACCAATGCATTATTGGAGTGATCTATCGTTCTCCAACAGCAACTCTCGATTTAAACAATAAACTGAATAATGCTTTGCGCGATGTAACAATGCGATACAATACTCAAATATTAATAATGGGGTATTTCAACTTTCCCAAGCTCTATAGCCGGAATAATCATCCATCAGAGGCACTTGAAAATGAACTTTGAGCCGTTTTGGATTACGCACCACTTTATAACCACGTTTTTGGATTTACTCGTATGAGAGGATCACATTGTATAATGGATGAGATGCTCATATCTCAAACGGCGCGGTTGCAAATGGGTGAGAGGCAAAGTCACCATATAGGCTGGGACAGTTAAAATCTCCCATTATAAGTGTGTGGGAAAATATTTTACTTAAAGCATATTGAATTGATGATAGAAGCAAGAAATCAAGCAGTGGAGTATTAATGGAAATATATAAACAACCTCAATCAGGTGAAAAATGTCTTGCTTGCGTGAGATTGGGCACCAAAGAACATCAGAATAACCTAGCGCAGGGCAGTTAATGGTTCTCAGCGAAGTGATTCGTGATGATAAAACAGCCCACCACCTCCTGTTTTGCACGGTGACAGCGATGTAATGTCATATTTAGAAATGTGAGTTCCGCATCTTGAACTGCGCGTAATAACCACGTCTCAGTGAAGGCTATTAGGTTACATGAGCACAAGGAACGGTGGTAGCGGATTTCGGGAAGTTTGATTAGGAAATAAACAGCATTTGTGCAACAGCACACGATTGCAGAGTAAGTAGTGTCGCGGAGACGTGTGCAGTAATTCTCCTGTTCTCACTGAAACCGGCTACGGGAGTTCATTGATATTATGAAAACCTTCGACAGGGTCCAGCATAATCTACTCCTCGCAAAAGTTTCTGCTGTAGGTATTACTGGAAACCTACTTTCGTGGTTCAAATCTTTTCTTACTGGTCGCACCTTTTCGGTAGATATAAATGGCTACCGTTCAAGAACTTTACAATTCCAAGCGGAGTCATACAAGGAAGCGTTCTAGGTCCACTACTCTTCTTGATATTTATCAACGATATACTATCTGTCATAAAACACTGTAAGATCTTTTTGTTTGCAGATGATATAAAAGTCGCCATAGCCCTCCCATCTAACCAGACTAACGACTTTATATCAAAATTGAACCAAGACCTGGATGCTCTACTTCAATAGAGTATTCGAAACGGTCTTGAGTTCTCCACCAATAAATCAACTTTCATAAATTTCAACTGTATCATACCAAAAGATTCGATCATCCTAAATAATACACCACTACAACCAGCACAATGTGTACGTGATTTAGGTTATCGATATCCTGGATCACTTACATTTCATGAACAAATTTGTTACTTAATTTCTAAAATAAAAAAGAATATAGGTTTACTTCATAGATTCATCTCTCTGCCCCAGTGCAAGCTGGAACTTTACAAGTTACATACACTACCTTCATTAGATTACTGCAACATTATATCTAGTAACAATACTCGGTCTGATAGCTATGCTTTAGAAGGCATCCAACGTTCTTTCACACGATCCATTCCCCCCAGTTCGGATAAGCATTCATATAAGGAAACATGTCAGATCCTAGGATTGGAACCATTATGGTTTAGAAGAATAAAACAAAATCTTATACTCTTTTACAGAATATTAAAAAAAGATATGATCAACATTGATTTACAATTAGATTTCAAAAACTCTGAAGTATATAATCTTCGACACAAAAACAAAATATATATACCGAAAATCCAAAATCGTATACGAAAAGATTTCTTTATTTATAAATATTCTCTTGTATGGAATTTACTTCCAAATAATATAAGATTGAGCACTTCACAAACTGAATTCAAAAAGCAACTCAACTCTTTTTTATCTCCAGAAAAATTAGGTAAGCTATTTCTAATTAATACAACTATAGATAATTTATACTTACACGGCATAAAAGGCTTTTAATATTTTTTTAGCAATAAAAAATTTTAAAGTGACATATAACTTTTTTCTTGAGAATTTACTTTTCAGAATTGTTTAAATTCAACAAAATACACTCTCGCAATTCTTGAAAGGGCGATGCAACTCATATCTCCGTGACCCGATGAAGTGAACTCCCTATAGAATTATCTGCGTTTGAAGTTGCATTCGGAACATCATACATGAATAAACATTGCGGTCCAGACTTACCCAAACTGTAATTAACCCATTTTGAACAATTACTGTCGTATTCGTTAAAAACAAGCTACCATCTGTACACATTGATAACCTGATCATGTTTTGCATGCCTTGGTTTACCAAGAATATAGTATTATTATTATTATTACAAATGTTATCCAACTATTTTTTACGGTTGTTAACAAAAAAATTATTCATTTTTGACCTTAACATTAGTATAATTACCGTTTTATTTGATGTACTTATTCATGAAAACAAATGATCATGCATGGCATGACTTGGTGTATCCAAGAATATACATTAATATTATTATTATTTATAAAGCGTTCTTGAGAAGTTCGCTAACAGACTTATTAGTGCTGAGTGTGACTGATGGTTGCGGATAACGTGCTTGTTTGGCAACTGCGGAGCGAATTCGGACGTCTGTATGTGCACAGCGTTTCTTATTATACCACAAGTGCAACGCAGTATTACCCAATTCTTTTGATTGGAAGGTAATTTTCAGAATACGGCTAGATGCCCGTGTAGATGTAGGACGTAAGAAGGCGTTTCAAGGGATTCGTCAAAGTTTCGTGAATTTTGCTGAGTTCTTGGATATAGTGCCATTGAGAGCAATCGATTCGAACTTAGCTATATAATCACTTTCAAGTTCAGTACAGCGTGGACAAAAATGCTGCGTTTGTCATTCGCCGATTTTTAATCGTATCCTCCTTGCTTTGGCATCTGCCTCTGAGGCCAAGGAACGTCAGGAAAAATATGCAGAGGCAAATATTTATTCCTAAGAAGGTAGGACGAGAGCAAGACCTCTTCAAACTTCTCAGAAAATTCAAGGGTGATTCAAAGTAGACGTGGGGCGTCCACGTAAGGCGAGTTTGGGTGCCTGGGAATAGGTACTAAATAAACCGCGTTTACGTCAATTTGCAAGTTTTCACATAGAGCTCGCTACTGTTTTACATAATCTTGCCTGCGTGATTGAAAGAAAAGAGATAAACTACCTGGCACATTTGTACATAAAATGGTCAGGGATTGCATGTTGTAGTGATTGTCCTTTGGAATTTCGTACAGTTTTCCAGTGTTGTTAGGTTTTGTCTTCGTGAGCTGTTAGGAAGTGTTAGTCTGTGATTTTGTTGATCAAGGCGCACTTGGCACTATCTGACTCAAACGGGTATTTTGAAAGTTTTCGCTCAAGTTATTTCTACCGACCATGAATACATACTTCAGACCAGTCATGGAATACGCTGTGCGGGCATGGTCATGTATTAAGAAAAAATGTAGGACTGATGCAACAAATTATCACTGTTCAAAATAAATAGTTTTTAGCATCCTAAACAAGCCCTGCGATGAAAGGAGAGCTAACCCTAAATTTATCGAATGTCCTTGTTTACGAATCAGAAAAATATCACACAAAAAATTTGAGACCTCCAAAAACTCCTTACACGAACTCCTTACAAACGCAGAAATACGAGGAATTATGGGATCCATGGTTACACAGTGGTAGTACTTCAATGATGCCTAAACTGTGCGAATCTGTCTGTGTCTGTTATACTAGGACCAGTTTACCTACTACGGTCACCGACTTAACTAACTTGTACCAGTTTGATACCAAATTTTACGAGCTTATATGTAATTATTTATTTTCAGTTAACGTTGTCTATTTGCTTAGCTTGTGCTTGTACATTTACATTTCAAGTTTCACCATCCTATGTTTATTATTATGCTTGAGGCTTTTTAGACTATTAAACATGCTGAATAAGATTGAAGCAGTTAACATTGCTACAAGCACAGAAACCGCGACATTCAGCTGATATATCTCGCAAATTTTAAAAGGTGTATATTTCCACGAAAAAGTAATGACAATATTTTAGGTATACCCATGTCAAAAATTGAAAATCAGTCTAGGAATTGATAATAAATCATTGAAATCAACAATATCACCACATCAGTTCAAGTCTTAGTGAATATAATTGGGAACTATTTTTCACTTTTGGCGCTCAACATTGAATTGTCGCAGTAAAATTTTATCTTTCTCTATATATTCTAAGTACTTATTTATGTGCGTTTGAGTAACCGACTGATGTGACATAAGCGCTCATATCACTTTAATACTGGTTGCACCGATGAGTCTTACCGTTTCGAACAGCTACATTGACTACCAGTGTTGATTTTCTACATTTAATTTCTAAAGACACTGAGTGATCTATCGATGAATTGAAACGCATCGCAAATATTCAATATATGTCAAAGCGTTTTACCATAATATATGCTCAGTTTTTGTGCAGCTGTTAGTGAACAGGAATTGGATTGGATTTGAATTATGAGAAAGTATGTTTGTGTTTGCCAATCGCCAAACGTCGTCTGTTTATAATAAAGTACAATTATAATTATGATCTTTAAGAAGTATATTCCGACAAACATGCAAAGCAATGTTTCTGTTCCTCTGACATAAATACAAGTTTCGTTAAAATATTTTTTAAACAACTTTTTTCACGGTTAGCTGAATTATATGTAGCTTGAACTTGGATTGTGATGGATTGAACTTACGGATTGTAGCAAGTGAGAACTCGGAATATTTTACAGAAAACGTTCATTAAATTGGTTGCACTGGCTTGACGACACTCGTCACAATAATAATCATGTTATTGCCCGCGTTTCACAAACACATTGATTGATTATCAATTCCTCGATGATGTCAACCATTCCGACTCTAAGCACGTTCGCCGAAAACTCCAAAGAAAAGTTGATTGGTAAACACATTTATTATGCACAAGAAGGGAAAACACACTCTTTACTTATGTAAGCAAAGAAGTAACCACAACGCTAACCTGAAATCTCTGTTGTCACTTTGAGCAGATTTGTCAAACGATTTCGTGCAAAGCTGTAAGCTTCTAGTCCTCACTAAACAGTGCTAGTCTGACCGACATTGATTCTACGGTTTAGAAGAACTTGCTTCGGGATACGCGGAAAATGAGGTTGATATGCTCTTCACGGGAATGATGAGAGGATATTTAATCCGAATAAGGGGAGAAGATCAGTGAGTAAAGCCACATATATAACATTTTGGCTTGGAATGATTATTTATATATTCTAATATCTGTGAATAAATTTTGCCACTTCGCGTATGATTCACTCTCAAAGCTGAACACGATTGGGAGATTAATCATTCTATCTGGGAGGTTATTGACTGGTTAAACACACGGTTGATGAAAAATTGCTCGCTTACCAGAAACACAGGCCAAGCAATTTATTCTATCCCGCGCTCCAGTTAAAACGGCATCCATTAGTATTCCAGTAATATCACTTAGAAAAAATCAACTTTTTAACAGATTCTGTAGGACCCACTCGCAGCCTCCGCCAATTCAGTTACGTGAATGAACTAAAAATGGGCTCTGCATTAGCACCGCGTATATGACACATGAGTTTGAATCGGATGGTCCAGGTTCGAATCCCGCGGCGAATGAACATTTCAGGATATGTGATTATTCGGTATCTCAACCATATCCGGATATAATTTGGGTACCAACAAGATATTGTAGAAAACTCAAAGCTATTTATCTTTGCGGATGATATTAAACTTGTCTTAGCTTTTTCACCCATAGAGATATCACAGGCCATAGACTCCCTCAACAATGAAATTTCAACCCTTTCAAGTTGGGGCTCACAATGGTGGTTAGAATTCTCAGCTTTGAAGACGCAATTCATTGGTATACGCTGCTCAATACCCTCTGCTAGTATCATTCTCAACAATAAACCACTCGCACCTTTTAACGAAACCAAAGACTTAGGATTTAGGTATTCTTCATCTCTTAATTTCGACGAACAAGTAAGATTTCTCATAGCAAGAGCTGGAGAGTATTTTGGTTTGATCAATCAAAAATTCCTCCTTCGTGAAAGTAGACTGAGTCTATATAAAATGAAAGTATTACCGCTTCTTTACTGCTGTAATATAGCCTACTCTCACATTACTAGGCTTGACTGTATACTCTTAGAAAGCCTTCAACGTAGAATTAGCAAAATCATGTTAGGCTACTCTTATCCTTCATCTCATAAAGTACGATGCAGTCTACTAGACATTGACCCGCTATGGTTACGTAGAATTCGACCTAATCTTTTTCTTTTCTTCCATATCATCACAGAGCACCAAGTTAAGATTAGGTCCACAATGCGCTTCCGAAATTGTAATCGTTATGTACGACGTAACCGAATGAGGCTATTACATATTCCCCTTACTCCGTATCCTTAGCCCTTATCAGCATATATCTAACCCATTTATGTATGAAAATATGGTTTACCATAATGTAATTATTAAAAAAACCAAAAAAAAGAAAAAAACGTCAAAAATACGAAAATACTGTTTTTTGTGATATTTTATATCCTTTATAATCGAATTACTATTTCTCTTTGGTAACCTCTCATCATGATGGCGAAGAGAATATCTGTAATTGTGTTCCAGTGTCTTCGACTCCCAAACCATCTCCGATACTGGCCCTTGCTCCTTCCGCATAAGACTGATTTTTCTATATGAACCGAAAGCCCTACTGGCGAACAGTTTTGGTTTCCCTTATTCGATAATTCTCATACTTTTCTGGATTGTACAACCGACCCGAACCTCATGCAATTTAAACCACAAACTCTCCTCAGCCCCTCCATTTTCTAATGTTTTTTTTCAATTTAACTTTGGTTTTTTATATACTTTTCTTCAATCACATCCACCAACATTCCGAAGAAGTCAATTTATATATTTATAAAAAAACTTTATTTATTTCATAAATTTATTTTTACTGTGACAATTAAATCTTCATGCGCACCATTTCTTTTATATATTTTTTTCTTTTATTTTCTTTTTTCAATCCCTGCTCCAGAATCTATCGGATCCTCTCGATTTGCTTAATTTGATGCAATCTAGATGAACCTTTATTACTGTGTGACATTGCGCGGAAAAACTAACTTTCTTACCATAGTAAATTTTCCATCATTTATTAAACGGAAAAATATTCAAAAATTCCGCTTGATAAGGTCATTTTTAAAATTTATTTATTTTGTACACATTGATAACCTGATCATGTTTTGCATGCCTTGGTCTAAGAAGAATATCGTATTAATATGATTATTAACAATCGTTGGCAAAGTAGCTGCGACGGCTGAGAATTCTATACAGTAGACATAACCTATAATGATTCGTGGTCGAAACGTACATGTGTAGTGGATAGTGAAGAATTGATCCTGAGACTGAGTTGGTTTCAGATATATCCACATAGAATTTTGACCGTGAGACAATCTCAGAAGAAAGAAGACCGTGCGTGGACAACGAGTATTTTGTTATTAGTGAGTGAGTCGAATATGTACGAATGGTATTTAACAGGTGAACATCGTTCACTGAGTTAACAAACAAAAAATCGATGAAATGTGAGTGAGAACGATAAAACGTAATCGATAAATCAATATGGCGCTATCCATAATCGAAACGAGACTATAATGTTTAAGTTAGCAAACTAGGATGATACAAAATATAAGACAGTAAATATTACAATATATCCCCCTAGGGCGTCAGAAACAAGAAAAAGACGCTCGAAAAAAACATCAGTTTCGGAAATCATTAGACTTTGAGGGAAATAGACCATACTGCCATAACGTGTTTTGTCTGTTGGGTTCCGGTAGTTTGAGACACAGAGGTAATGGAAGTTTATCAGGGGAATCAGGAGTAAGTTTGGTTTCTGGCGGAGCGGATGAAGAAACGTGTTGGTCTCAGTTTGAAGTCTGTGGAGTTACTTTTCGTGTATTGGTTTTCGCTTCCGATGTTGGTTCTACGTAAGCGACTTTTAAACAATCGATACTGACGATTTCTTTTGATAAATTTTAGTCCATAACGGAATATTTCGGATACATTCTGAGCACCTTGTATGGACCAGTGTATGGCGGTTGACGTATATGATCAGCACGGACAAACACGAAGTAGCAGGTGGACATGTCGGTTGGGATGTAGAACAGTTGAGTGTGTTGGCGAGTTGGGATGACTCGCAATGATCTCATGAAGCTGCAACGGAAACTGACATATATCTAATGGTGAATCGGAAGATGTCAGGAATTCGCCAGGTTGGTTTAGTGTACTCCCATACACCATCTTAGCAGCTGAGCAACCCAGGTCTTTTTTCACGGTGGTAAGTATAACGAGAAGCACCAAGAGCAATGACTCGGACCAACGTTCTGAATTCCTGTGACTCATGCTTGCGGCTTTGAATCGCCGGTGAAATCTTTTGATTAAGCCATTTGATTAAGGATGTTAGGCTGTAGTCTGTAAGTGCTTCGTACCGAGTGTTCTATTTAATTCCCAAAAAAGCGTTGACTGAAATTGGGAACCTCTGTCAGTGGTAATAGTGTTCGGTACATTAAAGTTGCTGATCCAATGGTAAACGAAACTTTCGCCACCGTTTCTGTACTGATATGTTGGATGGCTACAGCCAATGGCAAACGGATAAAACGGTCGACGCGTGCAGCAACCGTTAGAGACCGCAAATGGACCAACGAAATCCATGTGAACGTGCTGAAAGCGCTCCGTAACAGCTGGAAATATACCAGGGGAACTGATGATGTGATGTTAGACTTTGCTCTGTTGACATCGGAGGCAACTCTTAGTCCAAAGTTGAATATCTTTATGTATGTCAGACGAAAGAGCTAATCAGATTTCCAGTAGCGTTTACTCCGGGATGTAATGTACCATGTTAATGCTTGAATACTGTACGTGTCAAATCGGATGGGACAATTGGACGGGCTTTACCGGTAGACATGTCACAAACCAGATGAGTATTAGAATAAGACAACGGAATACGGCGGATTTTACACGATTGTGAAGTATTGTACAGATTTATTACAGGGTTATTTTGCCAACGTGTTAATTGCTCAAAGTCGATTCCAGGCAGATCGATCACACTTAACTGAATCCGAGAGAAAGTATCCGCAACTGTGTTTGACGAGCCGGAAAGACATCGAATGTCGCTCGTGAATTGTTATATATAATCCAAGTGTCGTATTTCTCAAGGCGCAGAAAGAGCAAAGGTTATGGGCTTGTGATCGGTCAATAATGTAAAATCACGCCATTCAAGCAAATGTCTGAAATGCCGTATCGCATAATAGATAGCCAGTAACTCACGACCGAACGTGCTGTATCGATTTCGAGCTGGTTGAAGACGACGAGAAAAGAAAGCGTGTGGGTTGGTGATATTGTCTACTTATTATTAAAGGACTGGGCCGACAGCTTCTTGTGATGCGTCTGTAGCGAGGGACAACCTAGCATTGAGGTCCGTTGTTAGGTAAGTCAGTGAAGTAACTTTGTTTAAAGCAGATTTGAGTTGCTCGAGTGATTTGATGGCCATTCATTTCGAATTCACGTTTTTTCCCACGTGACAAGTCAGTCAATGTTTGTGAAATCATAGCACAATGTGGAATAAAGCGTCTATAATATTTGACCAAACCCAAGAAACTTCTGACTTCATGGATAGAGCTGGGACATGGATAATCTTGAATAGCTGATAGTTTTCGAGGTAACGGTTTTATACCGGAGCTATCAAATTGGTGTCCAAGAATTTCGACAGAACTCACACCAAACAGACATTTATCAGGATTAACCACAGTGTGGTATTTGGAAGAGACGTTGAAATACTTCACGAAGTTGTTCAAGATGTTCAGAGGTATATATACTTGTGATTAGGACATCATCAATGTACACGTAGACGAAAGATAGACAGAGGAAAGCTTGGTCCATAAATCGCTAGATAGTCTGTGCAGCATTGCGTAGACAAAATGGCATCCTGAGAAATTCGAACAGACCAAATGGTGTGGTGATGGAAGTTTTTATAATATCTTCGTCAGCTACGTGAATTTAATGATATGCGCGCCATAAATCCAACTTCAAAAACACCGATTTTACACGAAGAGACAGTGCAAAGTCATGTATGTGCGGAATAGGGATCTGGGATCGTTACACGATTTAAACACGATAATCGCTATATGGACGCCAGGCGTCCGGTTTGTTTTTTATCATATGAAGAGGTGTGGCCCAAGGTGTATTCGATGGACGGATTATTCCGAGTTCCAACATATGCTCGTATTCTCGTTCGGCAGCTTCAAGTTTGTTAGGCGCTAGTCTGTGTGGTCTACTAAGAACCGAGGGTCATGGGTTGAAATGTGGTGTTTGATGTCATGCTTCAGAGGGGTGTCGTGTGCACAGGGTTTGAAAATATATTCAAATATTCCCTCATGAGAGAAACGTTATTCGATGCAGTATCTGGAATCAGGACTCGAATAGTTTGTATAGGTGAATTACACAAATGGCCGATGGCATTAATCTTTGTGACATTGTCAATGAGTTTTCGTGTAATCACTTTGAGTGAAAGATTAGAGTGTGAGTGGAAAACGGATCCAAGGTTTTGACATCGGCAACAGTGAAAATCCCTCGAAAGTTACGTCGCAGACCTAGGTCGATGGAGAGTGATCGTTCTCCGTATGTGGTTATTCGAATACCGTTCGCCGCTTTTAAGGTCAATGAAGAAGAATGTTGAACCATCAGTGATGTAGAAGAAGCCGCTGGTGTTATTGCCAAACAGAACTTCTAATGCCTGGCTTCGTGGGTTTCCTGATTGTTGTGTTGTGTTTTGAAGCTGCATAGGGTTCTTTCCACTGCGAAGGCGGCTTCGACTTCTGTTTAAACAGAAGTCGAAGCCGCTGTAATTGTGAAGTCAAATTGCTGATCTGGGATTTCAAATCAAATATATCCTCGGTTAAATCTGCGCTGGAAGTACACGGGGTGGAAATGGGTCGGCTGACAGAGCAGATTGATGAGTTACGAGAGATGTCATAGACTGCATCTGCAACTAGAGCAAGCTTGTCCAGGTTACTGTCGTTTCTCATGACAACCAGAACTTTCCGCAAAACGTTCAGCAAAATCTGGAACCAGATATGTCCTATTACTCGTTTGTCTAACTTCTGTGTGCCATGTAACTGTGACAAATAGCGTAAGTGTTGTGATAAGAGAGCTGGATAAGAGATTTCGCAAGTTTTGCTCATCGGTGGAACCAATTCGAGAAATGATCGCAGATTTGAGCTTATCGTAAGAATATGTGGCAGGTTGATCATAAATTAAATCAGTAACTTCTCTGGCAATGGAGGTTGGGAGCATTCCAACAACAAGGTTGTAGCGTGTGCGTTGCTTTCGAACGCGTTATAACTCGAATAGAGCTTCGATTTGTGCAAACCACACACGTGGGGCTGTCGTGTCGAAGACGGGTAATGTGAATTGATTGATAAAAGCATCTTCCATCTTGTCTTCCTTATTTGTATCACGGTTCATGGCTCGATTCTTATTGATTGCGTTTCCGGGCTCACTAATTTGAAATGATGAATGGAGTCCGAGGCTGCGTGTATTCCAGTTATATCCACGTACAATCTTGACTCTGAGACAACCACAGAAGAACGAAGACCGTCCGTGCACAAAGCGTATTTTGTTATCAGTGAGTGAGTTGATAATGTAAAAATGGTATTCCACAATTGAACGTCGTTCGCTGAGTTAACGAACGGATCATAAACTGGTCATACCAGTGGGACCTCCCACTGAACTTTAATAATAGCCAACTCTTATCAGCACTGGTTAGCGCCACACAGCGTGTTATGGATTTGGATTACTACTTGGGACTGAATTCAAATGGGAGGACCAATGCGCCGCTGCAGCTCAACGTACTCGCAAAGTGCTCTTCCGGCTGAGATCTGTGTTATCCAGCAGAGGACCCGATATATTCCTGCCCCTTCGCAAGGAATTAGTTCGGCCGCATTTATAGTATTGTGTCCAGGCGTGGTACCCTCACTACAAGGAGGACATCGATCGACTTGAAAGCGTACAGCGTCTCGCAACTCGCATGATTGAGGGTCAGCGAGGGAAACCTTACGCTGCACGCCTGAAGTCCCTAGATCTTTTCTCATTTACGCGCCGTCGTTTGAGAGGTGACTTAATTGAAACCATCAAGATCTTGAAGGGGTAATAAGGGTTATCATGAATGACTCCTATGCCTTAAGTTCCGAGCTGGACACCCGCGGACATTCATTCAAACTTGCTAAGGAGCGATGTAGACTAGACTCCCGAAAAAAACTTTCTTAGCCTCAGGGTGGTAAATTTCTGGAACCGGCTTCCAGAAGAACTTATATCCTGCTGTTCTGTCGCGAGTTTCGAGAACGGGGGTGAGCTTTTTCCTGAATTATCCCCCTAATTTATATGCCAAATTAGGTAGTTCACCATTTTAGCGATGTCTGGTATGTTAGTAAATGCTGAAGTTCTGTTTGTTTTTAATACACAACTCTTCTTTAGCTGACCTCTCACCGTACTGGTAAAGAGAAATTTATTTTTATTTTTCCAGCATCATTCATAACGAGGTGCTTTCTAAATACAACCCGGATAATCCCTTGAGGACGCGATCGTCGAGGATATCCAAATCATAATAAGAAAAAAACGCTTTGGCGGTGGTGGTTGCTTTTCCGCAGCTTTCCATCGAAAGAAATTCTGGACGCTCGATTGGCTCGTTAGCCACTTACTGTCTTGTGCAACTGAACTGATCTGAACTGAACAGAAAATTGGTGAAATATGAGTGATAGCGATAAAATGGAAATCGATAAATCAATATGGCGTTATCGGTAATCGAAACAAAACGAAAATTTCTAAGTAAACAAATTATGATGATACTAAATACAGGACTGTACAAATTACAATACGTGCACTGGCCATATGTACCGAAACAATCAGATTAAAAAAACGAGCAATTACCGCCCAAGTACCCTTCTTCCCATTATTTCCAAGATTATGGAGAGTATCCTGGCCGACGCAATAATGAATCACCTGGAAACAAACAATCTTCTCACATCGGAACAACACGGGTTCCGCAGCCGTCGTTCATGCACCACAAACCTCATACTTGCGCGCGACGACTGGACCAAAGCAGTTGATTCCGGCTTAGGGGTATATGTTGTTTACCTCGACTTTTCCAAAGCCTTTGACCGCGTTGACCATAGTATCCTCTTGCACAAGCTTCAGTTTTATAAAATTGGTGGTCCCCTTCTGGCATGGTTCCAAAGGTTGTCACAGCCGGGGGTGGCAGTGGGGATGAGCTCTCACTGTCTATAAAATGCTCCCATATGGCGTGCGTCTCAAACAGCCTCTGACAACCAAAGCCCAGCTCCTGGCTTGCACGCGGCGGAACTGCTTCTACTGACAGGAGAAAGGGCGAAGGCGGGTGACTGGTGCCTCAAAACCAGTTTGCTCCGGGCAGATGGAGCTCGTTAGCCTGGGAGGGCAGTCCATCTAAGGGAAGGAAAACCCTGATTCCAAACCTCCGCTGCCTTGCGGCATACCCGACTGCGGGAAAGGCTTCGGGAGTGAACCCTGAGGAAAAATCCATGCTGCCTTGCGGGAAGACTTTTGAGTCAAAGGCTACGGGTGGGGTCCCCTAAGCTAACCCCCTACTTCGGCCTTGGCAACCGGGTAGTATGTCGCCTACAACAAGAACCATGGAATCCACTTCATCCACAACTCGCTGTCAAAATCACGTTCGCTACATTACATCACATGCCGATTATATCCCACGACCCTCATTTATATCCCACGACCCTCATTATTATATCCCACGACCCTCATTACCCTCATTACACACAAGCAATGAATCTCGTCAAGATGCCCTTTCCAGCTCGCCAAACACAGAACAGCCAAGCCAGAGTGCTCACTTCATGAAACCCCGTATGCCCTTCAAGCTAGCTGCATTCAACGTCAGGACCTTGAGGCAAACAGGACAACAGGCTGGGTTAGCTCGTACACTAGAAACGATGAGAGTAGACATCTGCTGCCTATCAGAAACGCGCTTACACGACTCTAGTCATGTGATAAACCTATGCTCACCGAATAATACCGGAGTCAAGTTCCGTTTGCGTGTATCTGGTGATGAAGAGGCCCAGACAGCGGGACTTGCAGGAGTTGGTATTGCCCTGAGCTCACGCGCCGAGGCAGCCTTGATCGACTGGTTACCTGTCAATAGCCGTTTGTGCGCCGTCCGACTTGGTGGCTCATGCAAAATCAGTCAACACAGGCAGAACACCCGTGCACTTTTCGTCATCGCAGCCTACGCCCCCACTGACTGCAGTGCTGATTTAGCGAAAGACGAATTCTACCGAGGTCTAGACGAATTACTGCGTAAAGCACGAAAGTCGGATATTGTCATCCTGGCTGGCGATCTTAATGCCCGAGTTGGCCGCCTCTCACAAAGTGAACGACACCTCGGTGGTCCATATGGTCTCGATTGCGTCCGATCAGACAACGGTGAACGCCTGTTGAGTCTATGTGCTGAGCACCGCCTATTTCTCAGCAGCGTCAACTTCCGACATTCCAAACAACGGTCAGCAACATGGAGATCCCCCTCGACAGGACTCTGGACACAAATTGATCACATTGCGATCAGTTATCGATGGCGTTCCAGTGTGCAAGACTGCAGATCATATTGGTCGACCTGCCTATCATCAGACCACGCGTTAGTCTGTGCAAACCTAACTATGCGTTTCAGCGGATCGCGTAAGAAAAATATCACGAGGCTGGATACGCTTAAACTATCAGATAGAGCAGTGGCAGAGAACTATCTAACGGCCCTATCTAATGCACTTGGACCCCATCCTGATAATATTGAGGAGCATTGGGCTCAAATCCAAAGCGCAATGTATCATGCTGGCCTGGAAAGCTGTGGAACATCCAAGCGAACAGATTCCAACTGGATATCTGCTGCTACAGCCAAATTAATTGACCAACAGCGTTCCTTACCTCCGGGGAAAAGATATGATGAACAGCGCAGGCAAATTCGCCACCAGTTGAAGACCAGCCTCAAAACGGACCGAGAATCATGGTGGGAAGAGCGGGCAAGCGAGATGGAAGCAGCCCAAGCAGTTGGCAACACCCGCAAATTGTTCCAGCTTATACGCTCCACGGGACCCCGAATGCCCAGCGTGAGCGAACTCATCACGGAAGCAGATGGGTCGTTGATTACCAACAGAGAAAGGCGAATGGACCGCTGGAGGGAACATTTCGCTAGCCAATTCAATCAACCGCGACCACTCTCTGTTGCTCAGCCTAGTGGCTCCACCACTCAGTGGCCGGCCCCACAGGAACCACCTACAGAGGCCGAAATTCGCTCACACATAATGAAGCTTAAACGACGCAAAGCCCCTGGTTTAGACGAGCTACCAGCCGAACTATTTGTTGAAGGTGTCGACGTTTTGTGCAGTGAACTGTCAGTGCTCTTCGGAAAGATCTGGAACGAGGAAACCATACCCAGCGCGTGGGGACCGTCAGCCATCGTCCCAGTATTCAAGAAAGGGTCGAGGAAAGAGTGCGGTAATCACAGGGGTATCAGTCTCATACCGGTGGTCTCTAAACTGTTCGCATCAATCATCCTGACCAGGCTTAACAGCTACCGAGAAGCAGAGTATCGAGAAGAACAGGCTGGTTTTAGAGGAGGACGCGGGTGTGTGGACCAAATCTTCACGCTCCGCCAAATTTTGGAGCAACGTTACCAATACGCACGTCCAACAATCATCGTCTTTCTTGACATACGAGCAGCCTTCGATTCCATTGACAGAACCGCCCTCTGGGAATGTCTCATTCGCCATGGTGTCCCACGGAAGTACGTAATCCTGCTCAAGAAGCTGTACTGCCACACCACCGGCAGAGTCAAAGCCTATGGTGACTTATCCAAGCAGTTTACCATCTCCAGCGGGGTTCGTCAAGGATGTCCGATCTCCCCATTCCTATTTAACTTTGCGATTGACGATGTCATGCAGGCAGCAACAGCCCAGCTACCGAATTGTGGGATCGACCTGCTCCCCGGTCGACGAGTTATGGATCTGGACTATGCTGACGACATTGCTCTCCTCGGAGAGGATGCTTGCGCCATACAAAGCGCTTTGGATCTACTCGTTGATCAGTTGTCGCTGTATGGATTACACTTCTCTCCGTCAAAATGCAAAGTGTTCCTACAGGATTGGACAGACCCAACACTTGATTTGACGATCGAAAACCATAAACTGGAAGTGACTGACAGATTCACCTACCTAGGGAGCTGCATCACAACTGCGGGCGATATCGAAGCTGAAATCACAGCACGGATTGCAAGAGCACGCCATGCTTTCGCTGGGCTACGGTATCTGTGGCGCCGACGCGATGTTGGATTACGCTTGAAGGGCAGAGTGTACCAGGCCACCGTACGAGCAGTTCTACTGTATGGCGGCGAGACGTGGACGCTGCGACAAGCTGATAGTCAACGATTATCGACGTTTGATCATCGCTGCCTGCGGAGTATAGCTCGTTTAAGCTGGCAACAGAAAGTCAAAAATGATGACGTCAGGAGGGCAGTCCTCGGTGATCGCTCTGTGCCACTCTCCGATCATATATCCATGTGCCAGCTGAGATGGCTGGGGCACGTTCTCCGTATGGATGAGCGACGCCTTCCTCGCCTAGCTCTTTTTGCTCTCGCTGGACCTGATTGGAAACGTCGCCGTGGCGGACAAAGGAATACCTGGCGGAAGACCCTCAAGCGTCTAACAGCCCCACTAGCCATCGTGGGAACATCGCGCTTACCCGGGTGGGGTCCGAAGGACCGTGAAGACATGTGGCTGACAACACTCAGTGTGATGGCACAAGAAAGGAACCAGTGGCGAGAATCCTGCCGTGCTTGTGTTCCCGTTTATCAATGACCCTCCCCCCTCCCTTATTCCAAAAAAGACAAAAAAAAGATCAAAAGCGGCATGTGTAAACAGACAGACAAAAAAAAATCACCCTCTTTTTTCTTTTTTTCTCTCATCATGTACCTTCTTCATGGTATACTTGTTGGCACACCGTCTGTAAAGACTTATGTGAAATAATAATAATAATAATAATAATAATAATAATAATAATAGATAGAAAAATTCCTGCAAAATCGAACTCTCCGTGTGCGTGTCAGGCAATCCCATTCGGAGAGCTTCACAGCGACCTGTGGTGTCCCACAGGGATCCGTACTAGGCCCACGATTGTTCCTCATTTTCATCAATGATATCGGGTTAACAATAAAGTCACCATTTCTTATGTTCGCGGATGACATCAAGCTTTGGCGACATCAGCAGACATCCGATGACCACAACAAATTGCAGGCCGATCTAGATGTGCTACACAAGTGGTCATCTGAAAGTCGCCTGAATTTTAATACATCTAAGTGCCATACACTTTCACCGAAAATTAAATCACCAGTTCCGTACACACTTCGAGGTAAGCAACTACAAAATGTCGAGAACGAAACGGACATTGGAATCATTATGCAGCGGGACCTAGGCTGCTCTCGTCATTGCTGCAAGGCTGCTGGATCGGCAAACAGAAATCTAGGATTTCTTAGACGAGCCTTCGGACATTTTCACACACAGATCCTGCCATGTTTGTTTACAGCCTATGCTCGTCCATCGCTGGAATACTCTGTCTGCGCATGGAGTCCATTGCTAAAGAAGGATATACAGCAACTGGAGCAACCTCAACGCAGAGCTACTAAGTTTATTCGAGGTTTGTCCAGTACAGCATATGAGGAACGTCTGAGAAGATGTAAACTCTTTTCCCTGAAACACCGTCGTCTGCGGAGAGATCTGATTTTCACATTCCGTGCACTTACTGAAATCAATCACTCATGCAGGAATATGTTCATCTTGTTTCCTCTTGTCAATCACCGTGGACATAATCTCATACTCTCACACCAAACCAGCCGGTTAAATTGCCGCAGTAATTTTTTAACGCTTCGAATTACGCGAGTATGGAACGCACTGCCGGCAACCGTTGTAAACTCCCAATCAGTCTCAACCTTTAAACAACGCTTGGACACACATATAACAGGGCATGTTTATTCTGTGTGACGTATTTTTCTTCTGTATTCACACCGATTATAATGCGTTCCAAGTTTCCCACTCTTTCAGACTCACCATTTCCCGTGTCTGGAGTCGATCTCCTACCCGTACAAATGCCACAAAAACCCCGGAAAGGTCAAACACAACCCCGAAGCCTCCCTATTCTCAAGCTACCGCCTAGCGAATTCGGGAAGACGCAACTCCAAAGAAAGTGTGGTCCGATATAAGGCCTCCCCGCACCCGTACTGATTATACTGACCAATTTATTTCCTTAAACCACATTCTGACGTTTTTTTAATCCTATTTTTTCGATCCACTGTAAACACATCCTGTAGTTATTTGAAGCTATGTGCTTATTTTACCATAAATATACTATTGAACTATTGAACTATTACCATCATCAGAAATAATCGAGCAATTATTGGTAAATCTCATATTTTATTTTATTTACACTTGTTCGAAAAAAATCACGCAAATAAATTAGTTTGTTTTTCAGCATCACATTTGTACACGTAAACTTCAACAGCGTAGACATTGCCTACGTGTTCCTAAGCGCGCAGTTTGTTTCTTGTCATGTACGTCCTATCGATTTTTCTTGGCTTGCTCAGTCTCTCAATTGCCAAAATCGAATTACAAGAAGAAGAGGGTGTGGCTATTTTGACGAAAGATAACTTTGACACCGCAATCAATGAATATGACACTGCTTTGGTTATGTTTTGTAAGTTCATTTAATTATCGTTAATCCTTCAGATGCTTCCTGGTGTGGACATTGTCAAGCCTTGAAACCGGAATTTGAGAAAGCAGCAACAGAATTGAAAAAAACGATGCCGAATGTGCTGCTTGCAAAGGTTGATGCCATAGCAGAAACAGAACTTGCATCTCAACATGGTGTTAAAGGCTACCCTACATTGAAGTTCCACAAAAATGGCAGATGGATCGATTACTCCGGTGATAGAAAGTCGGCAGGCATTATCAGTTGGATCACTAAGAAGTCCGGTCCGGCAGTTCGAGAACTTTTGACAGTGGAAGATGTAGAACAATTCACCAAAGATGCCAATGTTGTGGTTGGGTTCATTAAAGACACTGAAACCGAAGCTCTAAACGTTCTGAAATCCGTCGCTGATAAAATTGATAGTTTCGCATTTGGATTGGCACAATCCGATGAAATATTCAAAAAGTTTGGAATCAATAAAAATTATGAAATTGTTGTATTCAAAACTGTACGGGTCTAATTCAATTTTCTCATCCTACCGTTTCTGCTCAAAATTATAACATACTTGTTTTTCAGTTTGATGAACCACGAACCACATACGATGGGGAACTCTCGCATCCAGCATTGGAAGAATTCGTCAATACAGAAAGCGTACAACTAGTGGTTGAATTTGATCAAGAAACTGCAAGTTCCGTATTTGGAAGCCACATTAAAAAGCATCATGTTTCATTTGTCGCTAAATCCGGTGATTACGACAAGGTTATGGAAATGTTGCGCCCGAGTGCAAAACGTTTCAAAGGAAAAGTAAGCCACTTAAATTTCCGTGTTTGGTTTGCTTTGTTCACCCCCCTGCAAAAAATTACTCATTTGTGTTTCTACGTTCTTAGGCATAAGGTTTCATAAGTAACGTTTACTACTTCAGTTATCTGAAGTTTTTTCATCGAATATATAATGCAACTTCCATGTTTTTGTTTTGTTTTGTGCGACTATCTCCTGCTGGAGGATGAGTCGGCTTCAATGAAGGTTCTTGGGGATTTGGGTACAAAGCGGCGTCCCCAGCACCAGTCGGCGTTTGTTTGAGTCAGCTTCTCTAGCCTTTGCACAACCAATTGCTACCTGCTATGTAGCAGGAAGTAGCCAGAAAGAGGTGGTCTACCAGACTCTGTTCCAGTTTTTTCCTCAGGTTTTCTCCCGAAGCCTTTCCCGCGATCGGGTGTTCCACAAGGCAGCGGAGGTTTAAAATCAGGGTTTTCCTTCCCTTAGATGAAATGCCCTCCCGGGCTAACGAGCTCCATCTGCCCGAAGAAAACTGGTTTTCAGGCGCCAGTCACTCACTTTCGCCCCTTCTCCTGTTGGTAGAAGCAGTTCCGCCGGGCTCGGGGAGCCACTCGTGCAGGTCAGAAGCTGGACTTGGTTGTCAGAGGCTATTTGAGACGCCTGCCATATGAGAGCATTTTATACACAGTAGAAGCTTATCCCCACTGCCACCCCCAGCTATGACAGCCTTTTGAACTCGCACTTCTTGTCATTCCAATTTTCTTAACAATCTTAAGTTGCCGATAGGTATTACCCGAGCCTCATCATATACTGCCTGTGTTAATGGGTGTTTATAGACTGATACATTAACGCTTTCTATGGCCCCGGTTTCCCTGGCAACATTCTAAATTTTTCGATTTTTCGTTGGGATCTAAAAGGTCCACATAAGAGTTGTCCTCGATTATGTTAATTTTCTTCCTTTATCATTGTATCGTTTTATTAAAAAAACAAAATCGCATGCTGCGAAACTATGAAAACAATTAGCTTTTTACACTCATTCGCATATTACGCTCGCTAATCTGTTTTTCATTGTTGCTCGCCATTTAAGCCCGTGATTCATAATGTTAATGGTCGCACACTTTAACTTCATATTGTTATGGACTTTAATATCGGTGCATTTCATTCAGCTGTTTATTGTTGAGCGCATCCTATTTTTGCTGTAACTTGGACCATTCATGCATTTAAATTTACCATTCTACTACGTTTTCAGTTACTAGATGAGTCCCACAAATCTTGCATCGTGGTTTTTGCGTGTTAGTCTTTCACATGGTAACGCTAAAAATAATAGAAGCAAAGATGAGGTGTAACAACAAGCCCGAAATATAGCAATTTGTCCCTCAGTTTGATTGACTCCCGTAGGCTGAAATACTCTCGACTTGCCCATACTGTTCTCGCTTTTTACCTGTCACCCTAAGAATTAATTTAACATAAGATTCACTGTAAAATACAGAGGTTCAGTTTAATTGCGCATCCGTGTATGGTGTGGCGGAGAATCGAGAATATTGCATGGGCTTCATTACCATTGTGATGAGCAACGCGACGCTGTTAAGTCTGTATGGTATGATATGAAAGCACAAGTCTGATCCAGGCAAAGTCAGACAGTCAGAGACTGCACGTGGGCTAAGATACTGTCAGGTTGCCGAGGCCTAGACAAATATGAGGGGGGAAATTGAAATGGTAGTGAGACTCCAGCGTGTTTCAGCATGCAGCTCACTACCTGTGGCCAAACAATTTAGCACGATATTAGCCCCACAGCACAGAAATGCTGCACGATTGCACATCCGTCAAGTCTGTACAAGTAAAGCAGTTGCGTTAGTTGCCACATGCATCAATTTAGCTCTATTAATTGACTTCATATTTCCATGTGCAATAAGTCGGTTGTCCTGTGATTTCGAGTTAATACTGATTGTGGTCTCCATAATCGAATGTGTAAAACATGCAGTAGTTGTCAAATTATGCCGTTGCTAGCTATAATGATGTCATGGTCTCAGTAATTAACTGTAATCCTTTTTCGCAAATTATTTAGCCCAGCGTCTTAAAGATGATCCCCATTTTACGCGTTCGCCTAACGCTTCCTTCTTCTTCTTTACTTCCAGATGCACTTTATCATAATCGACACGGATGTCGACGAGCACCACAGAATCATGGAATTCTTTGGCATAACCAAGGACGAAATTCCCACGCACCGCATCATACATCTTCATGACGAGATGCTCAAGTTTAAACCAGACAACTCCGACTTCTCTCACGAGTCCATTGTACGCTTCGTCGAGGAAGTGTTGGAAGGCAAACGCAAACCGTTCCTCATGAGCCAGGAGATTCCTCCGGAATCTGACGAGCCTGTTCGCGTTCTGGTTGGTAAAAATTACAACGATGTGACAAAGGACGAGTCCAAAGCGGTGTTTGTTAAAATTTGTGAGTTCTTTGTGCTCAGTTTGACTCTGGCATCCCCATTCTAAGGTCTTAAATTACTATGCATCCACTAATGCAATGTGTGGGTGTGCGCCGTGGTACGGACATGCAATTATTCATTAGTTCTATGCTGCGCAGGCAACACTGCTATATTGAACTGCCACTGCGAAAACACGCTGGAGTCTAGCTACCATTTTCCTTATCTCTCTGGGCCTGGGCAACTTCACAGTATCTTAGCCCACATGCAGTATGTGACTGTGCGACACTTTATCCGGATCCTACCGTCGAACCAAAGTTCGTTGAAGGAATATATCAGTATCAATGAAACCTGTTTAGCTCAAGTGCATTGTCATACTTATAATCTGGAACACAATTAGGTCATCGAAAATATCGATACTTTGTTGCACAAACGTTGCAATAATTATTTAATGCACATTTAACACTGTACTAACTTACCTTGTTGCCGGTTCTGAACTGCGTGTGTAAAACGTGCTGTGGTCTCAACGCCATTTTGCTTTCCTTTTACATTTGTGTACGCTTGAGCAGATGTAGCTCGTTAGCCTGGGAGGGCATTTGATCTAAGGGAAGGAAAACCCTGATTTTAAGCTTCCGCTGTCTTGCGGGATATTCGGTTACGGGAACGGTTTCAGGAGAAAACCCTGAGGAAAAACCTGGAACAGAGTCTGGTAAACGGATGTGCAATCGTGCAGCATTTTTGTGCTGTGTGGCTAACATCGTGCTAAATTTATTGGCCACCAGTAGTGAGCTGCATGCGAAACAGGTTGGAGTCTCACTACCATTTTCTGTTCTTTTATCTTTTTACATTTCTGTCTAGGCCTGGGCAACCTGACAGTATCTTAGCCCATGTGCAGTCTCTGGCTGCGCGGCACTTTGCCTGGATCAGGCTTGTGCTTTCATACCATTCATACCATACCAAACGGTTAGTTAGTGCACACCACTTTTTTCTGGCAACTCCCTGCTGCCTTGCAGATCGCACTTGGTTGTGCAAAGGCTAGAGAAGCTGACTAGAACAAACGCCGAGTGGTGCGGGGTACGCCGCTTTGTACCCAAATTCCCAAGAATCTTCATTGAAGCCGACTCATCATCCAGGAGGAGATAGTCGCATACAAGTACAAGTACGCTTTTGCAACCTGACTGTATCTGAGCCTACGTGCAATCTTGGACTGTGTGATACTTGTCCTGGACCCAAGCTTCTGAACTCGTTTCTCATACAGCTACAATTGTCAGCCATGGAAGCACAATTATGCTATACAAGCAATGATGTATGTTTGTATGAAATCGAAAGCATAGATCTAGGCAAAGTGGCACGCAGTTACAAAACTGCACGTGGGCTAAAATATCTGTCGGTTGCTCAGGCCTAGACAGATTAAGGTAGAATGGCAGTGAGTCTTCAGTGTCTTTCCGCAGGACAGAAGCACAATTGCACACTTGTGTGCAAGACAAGCATTGATACGTCTTCTCGATGTGCTGTTCTCTTTAATGACGATTTATAAGGATTTACATTTCTTTTGTGTTGCGTGTTGCGTCATTCGTTGTATTTGTTATTGTTACCCCTTCACCGCCCCTGCAGACGCTCCGTGGTGCGGTCATTGTCAGCAACTGGCACCCACATGGACCTCACTTGGCGAGGCATTCAAGGATCGTAGCGATGTGATCATTGCGAAATTCGATGCCACAGCCAACGAAGCCGAGGGTCTACCCGTGCACAGTTTCCCAACCCTCAAATTTTACCCGAAGGGGTCTAAAGAGGTGAGTTTTTTCATGTTTAAAAGAGGTGGTTTGCGTGTTTTTTCCCCGTGGGTATCGAGCATGACGCCATGCAGCGTTTGATATAACTAAACTGTCCGATTCGGGTGGAACAATTGTTCCCCCGGCAGTCATAGTGAGTAGATTACTTGTCGGGAATCGCATGATGTCGGCGTATGGTATGAAATCACATTATTATTATTATTATTACACAAGTCTTTACAGACGATGTGCCAACAAGTATACCATGAAGAGGGTACATGATGAAAGAAAAATGTAGATTCCATGGTTCTTGTTGAAGGCGACATACTACCCGGTTGCCAAGGCCGAAGTAGAGGGTTGGCTTAGGGGACCCCACCCGGAGCCTTTGACTCAAAAGTCTACCCGCAAGGCAGCGGTTTTTTCCTTCACGAGCTCCATCTACCCGGAGCAAACTGGTTTTGAGGCGCCAGTCATCCGCCTTCGCCCCTTCTCCTGTCAGTAGAAGCAGTTCCGCCACGTGCAGGCCAGGAGTTGGGCTTTGGTTGTCAGAGGCTGTTTGAGACGCACGCCATATGGGAGCATTTTATAGACAGTGGGAGCTCATCCCCACTGCCGCCCCCGGCTGTGACAACCTTGGAACCATGAAATCACAAGCCTGATCCAGGCAAAGTGCCGCACAGTGATGGACTGCACGTGGGCTAAAATTCTGTCAGGTTGCCCAGGCCTATGATAAAGAAAATATAAACTAGATGTCGGTGTGATCTATGTTCAGCAACCAATAACAGTATCTGCTTTTTTGTTATTTGCGAGTGCAAAAATAACCCGTGGATCAGGTGAACACATTCCGAACCAACAAGATTTTGTGTTTCCTGTGTGCATTGGTTGTGACATAATCGAGAATGGCCCATTCCATCAAGAAATCACAGAAGTTGTCTATTGTCGACGCGCAGCTTTTGGGCCAAGCATGCGCTGCTAAACCAGTCGAGTTCTTTCCTCCCGTCAAATTCCGCCGATACCTCAAGTGGCCTTAAGGAAGAGATCACCAGATTGAGATTCCGAGTCAACGCTTTAGCTCTCCTACTTTTCAGTCTTGCCCACATTTGAGCTACATCATTTGAAACAGATTTTCATCGGTGTGTATGTATGTACGTACGTATGTGTGTATGTATGAACTCATTAGCCTGATTCAGATAAAGTGCCAAATAGAGACTATACGTGAGCTAAGATACTGCCAGGTTGCCATACTCATTCGTAGTTATTCCCAACCCTCGACCGCTTCAACACGTGATGACCTTGCCATACCTCACTTCTCGTGAAACAGACATGTCTCACCAGCATTGGCAAATTAATTGATCGAGGCACTTAAGCCACTTATACGTTGTGGGATTATCTCAAGTGGGTTTCTATCGTTTGACTGCGCGATGTTCCATCGATGGTAAGCGCACGGCAGAACCATGGTGCGCATAGATTGAGGCATCATCCTACGCATGGGCTAGTTTTATTTATTATTACACAAGTCTTTACAGACGATGTGCCAACAAGTATACCATGAAGAGGGTACATGATGAAAGAAAAATGTAGGTTCCATGGTTCTTGTTGAAGGCGACATACTACCCGGTTGCCAAGGCCGAAGTAGGGGGTTGGCTTAGGGGACCCCACCCGGAGCCTTTGACTCAAAAGTCTACCCGCAAGGCAGCGGTTTTTTCCTTCACGAGAGCCGGTGACCATTTTGAGGGTTCTTGCGCCTCTCTTGAAGTGCCTCGGCGATTGTTCGAGTACGCCTCTCTAGCCTTTGCACGACCAGGTGCAACCTGCAAGGCAGCAAGGATTTTTCCTCAGGGTTCACTCCCGAAGCCTTTCCCGCAATCGGGTATGCCGCAAGGCAGCGGAGGTTTGGAATAAGGGTTTTCCTTCCCTTAGATGGACTGCCCTCCCAGGCTGACGAGCTCCATCTACCCGGAGCAAACTGGTTTTGAGGCGCCAGTCATCCGCCTTCGCCGCTTCTCCTGTCAGTAGAAGCAGTTCCGCCACGTGCAGGCCAGGAGCTGGGCTTTGGTTGTCAGAGGCTGTTTGAGACGCACGCCATATGGGAGCATTTTATAGACAGTGGGAGCTCATTCCCACTGCCGCCCCGGCTGTGACAACCTTGGAACCTTTGACAACCTTGGAACCTACCCTGTAGCGCGATGTTCCACCGATGGCTAGTGGGGCTGTTAGACGTTTGAGGGTCTTCCGCCAGGTATTCCTTTGTCCGCCACGGCGACGTTTCCAATCTGGTCCGGCGAGAGCAAAAAGAGCTAGGCGAGGAAGGCGTCGCTCATCCATACGGAGAACGTGCCCCAGCCATCTCAGCTGGCAAATGGATATATGATCGGAGAGTGGCACAGAGCGATCACCGAGGACTGCCCTCCTGACGTCATCATTTTTGACTTTCTGTGGCCAGCTTAAACGAGCTATACTCCGCAGGCAGCGATGATCAAACGTCGATAATCGTTGACTATCAGCTTGTCGCAGCGTCCACGTCTCGCAGCCATACAGTAGAACTGCTCGTACGGTGGCCTGGTACACCCTGCCCTTCAAGCGTAGTCCAACATCGCGTCGGCGCCACAGATACCGTAGCCCAGCGAAAGCATGGCGTGCTCTTGCAATCCGTGCTGTGATTTCAGCTTCGATATCGCCCCCAGTTGTGATGCAGCTCCCTAGGTAGGTGAATCTGTCAGTCACTTCCAGTTTATGGTTTTCGATCGTCAAATCAAGTGTTGGGTCTGTCCAATCCTGTAGGAACACTTTGCATTTTGACGGAGAGAAGTGTAATCCATACAGCGACAACTTATCAACGAGTAGATCCAAAGCGCTTTGTATGGCGCAAGCATACTCTCCGAGGAGAGCAATGTCGTCAGCATAGTCCAGATCCATAACTCGTCGACCGGGGAGCAGGTCGATCCCACAATTCGGTAGCTGGGCTGTTGCTGCCTGCATGACATCGTCAATCGCAAAGTTAAATAGGAATGGGGAGATCGGACATCCTTGACGAACCCCGCTGGAGATGGTAAACTGCTTGGATAAGTCACCATAGGCTTTGACTCTGCCGGTGGTGTGGCAGTACAGCTTCTTGAGCAGGATTACGTACTTCGGGGGGACACCATGGCGAATGAGACAGTCCCAGAGGGCGGTTCTGTCAATGGAATCGAAGGCTGCTCGTATGTCAAGAAAGACGATGATTGTTGGACGTGCGTATTGGTAACGTTGCGCCAAAATTTGGCGGAGCGTGAAGATTTGGTCCACACACCCGCGTCCTCCTCTAAAACCAGCCTGTTCTTCTCGATACTCTGCTTCTCGGTAGCTGTTAAGCCTGGTCAGGATGATTGATGCGATCAGTTTAGAGACCACCGGTATGAGACTGATACCCCTGTGATTACCGCACTTATTCCTCGACCCTTTCTTGAATACTGGGACGATGGCTGACGGTCCCCACGCGCTGGGTATGGTTTCCTCGTTCCAGATCTTTCCGAAGAGCACGGACAGTTCACTGCACAAAACGTCGACACCTTCAACAAATAGTTCGGCTGGTAGCTCGTCTAAACCAGGGGCTTTGCGTCGTTTAAGCTTCATTATGTGTGAGCGAATTTCGGCCTCTGTAGGTGGTTCCTGTGGGGCCGGCCACTGAGTGGGGGAGCCACTAGGCTGAGCAACAGAGAGTGGTCGCGGTTGATTGAATTGGCTAGCGAAATGTTCCCTCCAGCGGTCCATTCGCCTTTCTCTGTTGGTAATCAACGACCCATCTGCTTCTGTGATGAGTTCGCTCACGCTGGGCATTCGGGGTCCCGTGGAGCGTATAAGCTGGAACAATTTGCGGGTGTTGCCAACTGCTTGGGCTGCTTCCATCTCGCTTGCCCTCTCTTCCCACCATGATTCTCGGTCCGTTTTGAGGCTGGTCTTCAACTGGTGGCGAATTTGCCTGCGCTGTTCATCATATCTTTCTCCCGGAGGTAAGGAACGCTGTCGGTCAATTAATTTGGCTGTAGCAGCAGATATCCAGTTGGAATCTGTTCGCTTGGATGTTCCACAGCTTTCCAGGCCAGCATGATACATTGCGCTTTGGATTTGAGCCCAATGCTCCTCAATATTATCAGGATGGGGTCCAAGTTCATTAGATAGGGCCGTTAGATAGTTCTCTGCCACTGCTCTATCTGATAGTTTAAGCGTATCCAGCCTCGTGATATTTTTCTTACGCGATCCGCTGAAACGCATAGTTAGGTTTGCACAGACTAACGCGTGGTCTGATGATAGGCAGGTCGACCAATATGATCTGCAGTCTTGCACACTGGAACGCCATCGATAACTGATCGCAATGTGATCAATTTGTGTCCAGAGTCCAGTCGAGGGGGATCTCCACGTTGCTGACCGTTGTTTGGAATGTCGGAAGTTGACACTGCTGAGAAATAGGCGGTGCTCAGCACATAGACTCAACAGGCGTTCACCGTTGTCTGATCGGACGCAATCCAGACCATATGGACCACCGAGGCGGCCAACTCGGGCATTAAGATCGCCAGCCAGGATGACAATATCCGACTTTCGTGCTTTACGCAGTAATTCGTCTAGACCTCGGTAGAATTCGTCTTTCGCTAAATCAGCACTGCAGTCAGTGGGGGCGTAGGCTGCGATGACGAAAAGTGCACGGGTGGTCTGCCTGTGTTGACTGATTTTGCATGAGCCACCAAGTCAGACGGCGCACAAACGGCTATTGACAGGTAACCAGTCAATCAAGGCTGCCTCGGCGCGTGAGCTCAGGGCAATACCAACTCCTGCAAGTCCCGCTGTCTGGGCCTCTTCATCACCAGATACACGAAAACGGAACTTGACTCCGGTATTATTCGGTGAGCATAGGTTTATCACATGACTAGAGTCGTGTAAGCGCGTTTCTGATAGGCAGCAGATGTCTACTCTCATCGTTTCTAGTGTACGAGCTAACCCAGCCTGTTGACCTGTTTGCCTCAAGGTCCTGACGTTGAATGCAGCTAGCTTGAAGGGCATACGGGGTTTCAGGAAGTGAGCACTCTGGATTGGCTGTTCTGTGTTTGGCGAGCTGAAAAGGGCATCTTGACGAGATTCATTGCTTGTGTGTAATGAGGGTCGTGGGATATAAGGATCGGCATGTGATGTAATGTAGCGAACGTGATTTTGACAGCGAGTTGTGGATGAAGTGGATTCCATGGTTTTGTTGTAGGCGACATACTACCCGGTTGCCAAGGCCGAAGTAGGGGGTTAGCTTAGGGGACCCCACCCGGAGCCTTTGACTCAAAAGTCTTCCCGCAAGGCAGCAGGGATTTTTCCTCAGGGTTCACTCCCGAAGCCTTTCCCGCAGTCGGGTATGCCGCAAGGCCGCGGAGGTTTGGAATCAGGGTTTTCCTTCCCTTAGATGGACTGCCCTCCCAGGCTAACGAGCTCCATCTGCCCGGAGCAAACTGGTTTTGAGGCGCCAGTCACCCGCCTTCGCCCTTTCTCCTGTCAGTAGAAGCAGTTCCGCCGCGTGCAGGCCAGGAGCTGGGCTTTGGTTATCAGAGGCTGTTTGAGACGCACGCCTTATGGGAGCATTTTATAGACAGTGAGAGCTCATCCCCACTGCCACCCCCGGCTGTGACAACCTTTGGAACCCATGTCGAAGTGATGACAAAAGGGAGGAATCGAACAGTGGGGTATTACTGGGAGATCTATAAACAACTGCAATCAGGAGAAGACTGTCTTGCTTGAGTGGGATTTGGCACCAAAGAACATCAGAGTCAACCAACGCAGGGTCAGATAATTGTTCGCAGCGAAGCGATTTGCGATGATAGAACAGCACTCCACCTCCTCTTGTTGTACGGTCGCAGCGAAGTAATGACATGTTTGGAAGGGTGAGTTCCGCATCATGAACTGCGCTTGATAACCACGTCTCAGTAACGGCTATTAGGTCCCATGAGCACAGGGAATGACGGTAACGGAGTTCCGGGAGTTTGTTTAGGAAACCAGCAGCATTTGTGTAACAGCATGAAAGGCTGCGTGATTGTAGAGTATGCAGTTATTCCGCCGATCACACTGAAACCGGCTGCGGGGAGTTTTTTGAAGCGGTCGTGTGAAGTTCGTCAGCAGACTGATTTGTGCTAGGTATGACTGATTGTTGCGGACGAGGTCTTGGTTTGTCAACTGCGGAGCGAAGACGGATCTCTGTAGGTGCAAAGCGTTTGTTATCATACCACAAGCGCAAGGCAGTATTAGCCATATCTTCGGATTGGAAGGTAATTTTCAGAATACGAGGGGCATTACCCTTGTAGCTGGAGGACGTGGGAAGGCGGTTCACGGCAGTCGTCAACGTTCCGTGAATTTTGCTAAGTTCTTGGATGTAGCGCCACTGAGAACAGTCGTGTAGAGTGTTCTTAGCTAAGTCATCATCTTTAAGTTCAGGCACACCGTGGACAAAAATGCTGCGTTTATCGTTCGCCGATTTCCAATCGTAGCCTTCTTGCTTTTGCATCTGCCTCTGAGACCAAGGAACGTCTGGGAAAATACGAACAGGCAAATTTGTATTTCGGAGAAGGTGGGCCGAGAGCAAGACCTCTTCAACCTTCTCCGGGGAGTCAAGGGTGATTCTGAGTAGACGTGGGGCATCCGCGTGAGGCGAGTTTGGGTGTCTGGAAAGACGTACTAAAGAAACCGGGTCTACATCAAGTTTCAGTTGCTCACAGAGAGCTCGCCATTGTTGGACATCATCTTGCTCGCGTGCTTGAAAGCACGAAGATACACTTTCCGGCATATTTGTGCATACAATGGTCAGGGATCGTGTGTTCTTGTGATTGGCTTTTGGAGCTGCAGGCAGTTTCCCAGCGTTGTTTGGTTTTGGCTTTACCTGTGAAGTAGCGTGTGATTTTGTTGATCGAGTCACACTTGGCAATACCAGATCATCCTTAGGACTTGTGCAAGCAGGTGGGGAGTCCGTTTCCAGTAGAGACTCGAGGCGTAGTAGTCTGGTGACAATAGCACCATATGGGTCCGGAAGTGATGATATGGAAGCGTTAGCTGTTACTTCCGCGTAAGTAGTTTTCCTAGGGGGATCCTCAGCTGGTTTCACGTTCGTTGATTCGTTAAGAACAAAAGATGTAGATGTTTGTCTACTGCGTTTATCGGCAAGTTTGTCCCTTCGATGCCGGGCTCTACAAGCAACGCAGAAGAAGAATATCTCTTCATTTGTTTGATGTTTCAAAGAATCGTAAAACGACTTGGAGAGTTTCGTGCATCGCAGGTGCTGTCAAGCATCACAGCGATCACACTGGATGGCAGGATCGTCATTATTAACATCCTGGCTACATTTTGCACATTTGTTTCGTTTAATTATAGCATCAATGCGGCCCATTATGCAGAAATATTGTAATTGTATTCAGTTATGAGAGACAAATACGTATTCGCGTAACAAAAATTTGAACGGAAGATGAATCAAATGAATTGCAAAATAAATTGCAAATAAATCTTTATCAGAAATTCAACGAGGTAAATTCGTATCGCGCGCCACTAGAGCACAGCGGCTCTTAGGACAGGGTTCGTTGAAGTAATCCATGAAAGAGACAAAGGTGAATGTCAAGACAACATGATCACTGTTGCTCACGGGAGGGTTAGACGAAAGAGCTTAAAAATAACTTTAAGTTTGAAACACGCTCGCGAACGAGAAATTTCGCATTGTATGTCGTTTGCATTTTCCGAAATGTTCATGCCAATTCGCTTTTTACATTTTAACAGAGAAAGAATGTTACACAGTTTACGAGCGTCAAAATTCTGATCTATTGATCTATTGAGTGTCAAAATTCTGAAAATGTATGAATAAATTGAAATATCGATCCACCTAGCACTAGTCAAAATCAAACCATGCGCGAATTTAGTTAAAAAAACATGCGAAAAATGAATTAAGGCATTGTAATGTATACAAATCGGGAAATTTAATGATTTCAAAAAATAGAGCTAAGGCATATGAACCGAAAATTTTTGGTATTGGGCGCCATTACTGACCTTGAAAATAGATTTTTTGTATACAGAACACTATGTTGCCCATTGTGACCCGCTTCTCGAAAAATTTGGTAATACAGTCTATTTATTGATATCATTGTTGTTTCTTAGTATGGTTCTTATTTATCGGTTGATGATCTTTATACGAAAATGTAAAATGATTTTTCAAATATAGATCCGAACTGCTCAACCTGTGATAGGTTGGAATTCCTTCACTACTCATTGGGATGAAATCTTGTGTCACTAGCTCCTGATATACTTATATCTGTTACTTTAGATGATTACCTCTATCTCTGACTATGGTTTTGCCAGTGAAATGTTTCATCAATTCCTCAAAACATTTACACATTCAATCCTTCAAACATATGCTGCTAGACGACATGCGAATTTGTATTCCATTTGTATCTTTGAGATGTCAAACGGTTTCATCCCGAAAACCATCATTGAAGCAAGATGTTGTAATCAATCTATTGTGTTGAACTTGTCCGTAGGTAATGTGCATACAGCTGAAATTCCCTTTTCAAGAATTGGAGCCACAGAACATCTTTGAAGTTATATATTCGAAATCAAAATATGTAAGAATTGTTAAAACAAATAAATCGTCTCTCAATTTTTTATAT
>JACCGJ010025008.1:0-81117 GCA_013407085.1 Atriophallophorus winterbourni
TAGAGAACTGAAAGAAAGATTTTGAAGTCTGTTGAATAAAATCCCAGTCTACAAGCCTAAAATTTCGTCTAAGGCGAGCAATAGTTTTGTGAAACCGCAGTACCGCTTCAAAGCTTATCATTACATGATCGATTTTGCCGAGCGGATGCGTCAAGTTTTGTGTTGTTGAGTTTCTGATACTTTTGATTTTATTATTCGAAATAGATTAGTATATCCTAAATTCGAACTGCTTTTTTGATTCTCGTAGGTTAAGGTCTTCTGTGGCCAGTTTTATTTGAGTGTGGGTTGAAAAGTTATGCTGCTAAGTAAATACTCTAATGCGAGAGATTGTTCTTTCGAAAGTTATGAAAATTAATTCAATATCAATACCTAGGTATGCCATTATTATAAAAAATCATTAGGTATAACATCGAGGTGAATATAATCGGGTATTTTTTCTATGGTATTTGATTTGAATTCGTATATTTTCAAAGAAGATTCCACAGTTTATCATATTTAGTCAGGTAGAAATTGTTCCTTACTTTTATAAGAAGCCTTGTTAATTTTATAGTTTTTTCAATGTTTATCGTGCTATACTTAAAATCATGTCGTATATAAAAATTCGATCTTATAGCTGTATTATCCGATGACAGTATTCCTAAGAATAAGATTGATTATGCTTGAGTCTTGGAATCCATGACGGATCGAATTTTAGTTGCATACACCTTTCTGTAGAAGCAGAATGGTGAATAATCTATAGATTTCAATTTTACAATGAGGTTGAATTTTAGATCTTGGCTTTAGTAATAATAATTAGTAATAAGGTAACGCATCTGATCATTGAAAGTTAGTGATGCCCAATATTGAAATCTAACAACACGAGTGCTATCTATCATTTGGTTTACGTTATTGTTGAGAAGAATTGAATTATTTTGTTTTGTGCATCTTATAGACATCAAATTTGATTTTGCCTTTGAGAACATGAGACCGTTTTTTGTCGCCTAATCTGCAAATGCAGGTGAATCATTGTTCCATAAAGCTATATACGTTTGTGCTTTACTAGCTTAGAAGTGATAACAACTTTCATGTCATCAGCAAATAAGAATAGTTTACTATGTGAACTGACCTCATGTATGTCATCTATATATAAAATAAACAGTAATTGGCCTTTTAGTGGATAAATGCAAAAATATAACAGGAAAATGTTATAGTAAAAATAGACAAGGAACGAACTCACGAAAAGTGAAAATTCAATGTCCAATGCAAATATCCACACACAAAAATATTCCAGCTCCAAACTCCGGTGTATCACGTTGATCAGCAATTAGAATTGGCGAAGCTGAAAAATGTGACGAAAGTCAATTTTGCTGTTAACCGTCGTGATTCGCAAACACGCAATAACGCAGCACCACGAAAATCAAGCAGAAGAGGAACGCGCGCGGAAAAAGTATATTCTGGAATAATGGTTGATTAAAACAAACATTGATGGAAATGGAAGTACAATTAAAAAGAAAGTGAAATTACAAGTTGCTACAGAACTCCCCCCTAGAGCGTGAGTTGACGGATGAACGCTCGATACATCGTTTATGGCATGTATTCAACCAGTCTTGCGGGGAACCTCACTCTGCGGCCGGTACGTGTTTGACGAGATGAAGGAGTAGACAGGATGGGTGAGGGTCGATTGGATGTAACATCACTGGTCGTCATAGGCTGTGTGGGTAGAGTTAAAGGGGTAGCTTCTTGTGATGAATTCCGTTCGACGTAAGCAGGCTTTAGGCGATCGATGCTAACCTTGTCTCTGATACCGTTGCGTAGCAGAACGAAATATTTGTCTTTACGTTCCATTACTTTGAATGGCCCTTAAAACGGAGTTTGTAGGGGCTTTCAAACGGCATCGACTCGAACGAAAACGTAGGGACAACTTTTGAGATCATTGAGAATGAATGAGGGACGGTCGACAAAACGTGTGGGAACGGGCTTGATAGACTGAAAATGTTGCTTTAGTCTGGTGCAGTAGGATGCTGGTTCAACCTCGACGGTAGTGCGTGTGTCGAGTACCATCTCGCCAGGCAGTCTCAGTGTGGTGCCAAATACTAACTCTGAGTGGCAACAACCGATGTCTTCCTTAGCGGTGTTTCGAATACCGAGAAGTATGATAGGAAGACATTCAGACCACTTTGTTCCAGAACAAGCGGTTATAGCAGCTTTCAATTGACGTTGAAAACGTTCGACTAGACCGTTAGCTGCAGGATGATATGCAGTAGTACGCATATGGTCACATCCTAGTAAACGGCCTAGTTCACGGAACAAAGCGCTTGTGAATTGTGATCCTCTGTCGGTGGTAATAGTAGAGGGTACACCAAAAATCGATATCCATGAATCGACGAATTTTCGCGCGATGGTATCTGTGGAGGTGTCACGAACTGGGACTGCTATAGACCAGCGAGTGTATCTATCAACGCATGTCAAGATATAGCTATAAATTCGGGAAACGGGTAAAGGACCAACAATATCCAGGTGGATATGCCTGAATCGACCGTCGGGTACAGGGAATGTGCTGAACGGGGCACGTGTGTGTCGATGAATTTTGCTGCATTGGCATGCTACACAGTGTTTGGCCCAATGACGGATTTCACGTTGCATATTTTTCCAAATGAATCGTTCTGTTATGATTTTCACAGTTGAACGAATACTCGGATGTGACAATCCGTGAAAGTGATCGAAGATCTTCCGGCGATATGTTTGCGGGACGAAAGGTCTCGGCTTACCGGTCGATATGTCACAATGGATCTTGGCATCACAATCGAGTAGCGGCAAAAGTGCGAATTTCAGAGATTTATTGGCAACGATTTCGATGAATTCGGGATTGTTTTCCTGGTGACTTGCGAGCTCTCTGAGATCGAGTACTGGGTTGATCAATTCATGGATGGAACAACGTGATAAAACATCAGCAACAATGTTACGATCACCGTCGATATGTCTGATATCTGTCGTAAACTGTGCGATGAAATCAAGCTGACGGATTTCTCTGGGCGAGTGTCTGTCTGTCGGAGAACGGGAAGCATAAATGATTGGTTTGTGATCGGTAAAGATGGTAAAGTTACGTCCTTCAAGTAAGTGACGGAAGTGTTTAATAGCTAGGTAAATTGCGAGGAGTTCGCGTCCGAAAGTACTATACTTAGTCTGAGCTGGTTGCAACTTCCGCGAGAAAAAGGATAGTGGTTGAATGTTCCCGTTGAATTCCTGTTGTAGGACGGCTCCGACTGCAGCTTGTGAGGCGTCGCTTTTCAGAACCATGTGTGCGTTTTCGTCAGTTCTCAAGTGACTCAAAGCGGTAACGTTGCTCAGAAGTTCTTTAACCTTGACCAAAGCAGATTCTGCAGCAGCAGTGATTGACAATTTTTGGGGTTTCCTTTGAGCAAATCAGTAAGTGGATGAAGTATGTTGGCGGCGTCGGGGATAAATCTTCCGTAGTAGTTAACGATGCCGAGAAATCGACGTAAACTTTTAACGGATTGGGGCATTGGGTATTCAATTATTGACTGCGTTTTTTCGGGTAACGGGCTTATACCATCACTGTCAATCCTATGGCCGAAAACATCAATGGTCGACTGGCCAAAGACGCATTTGTCGGGATTGTTAGTAACACCGTAGTGGGCAAAACGTTGGAAGATTTTGCGGAGGTGTCGTGCATGTTCTTCGTGTGATGAACTAGCGACTAGCACGTCGTCGATATACACAAAGACGAAGTCAAGACCACGAAGAACTTGATCCATGAACCGTTAGAAAGACTGTGCTGCATTTCGTTAACGAAATGGCATACGAAGAAATTCGAAAAGGCCGAATGATGTTATTACAGCAGTATTTGTAATGTCGTCAGGTGCCATGGGGATCTAGTGATACGCACGTACGAGGTCTAATTTGGAGAAAACAGATTTTCCGTCGAGGCTTAGCGAAAAATCATGTATGTGCGGAATAGGGTAGCGGTCGGGCTGGGCAACGCTTTTCAACGCACGATATTCTCCGCAAGGTCTCCAATCGCCGTTCTTCTTGGCGACCATATGTAACGGCGATGCCCACGGACTGGTTGACGGTCTAATTATGCCCAACGCAGCCATATGTTCAAATTCACATTTTGCTGCTTTCAGTTTTTCTGGAGGCAGCCTTCGAGCTTTGGCAAAAACCGGAGGCCCTTTAGTAACGATGTGATGTTGAACATCGTGGGTGGGAGTCTCCGAGTATGACGATACGCGTGTCAAGTTCGGGAATTCACGCAGAATGTCGCTGTATGTGGCACTGTTCGGCACGAATATGCGAGGACTGGGTGAGATGATGGAACATAGTTTACCTGACACGTTCAATGACGTAGTATTGTCAGGTATCCGTGGGTGTCGGAGATGGACTACGAGACCGTATTTCGTCAAAAAATCGATACCGATGATAGGTTTCTGAACATCGGCTATCAAGAAGACGAAAGGGAAAGCACGTCTAAGTCCGAGATCAAGTTTCAAAAGTTTCTCACCGTAAGTCAAAATTTTCGATTCGTTAGCCGCCTGCAGTGTGATGCTTGATGGACGTAAGTCACGTTTTTCGCAGCTACGCGGTATAACGCTAACTTCGGCACCAGTGTCCACGAGAAAGTTAAGTTTATTCGACGCATCATATACATACAGGAGGCGACTGTGTGGGTTTGCCAGGAGCAGCCGTCGCCATTACTGACTGGCAACCCGGTTTCCCGACTTTGTGTGCGTTAGGGTGTTTACAGCCTGGACGGCAGTTACGCGCGGCGTCTCCGAAACGGCGATGGTAATAGCAAAACCAGTTGGTATCGCGAGGGCGAGAGCGGCTTCTACTTCTGGAACGATGATGAAGTAATGATCGGGAGTTTTTAGAACGTTCCATGTTAGAGATTGTGAGCTGTAATGATGAGAGCTCTCTGGTCAACGTTGCTATAGAGGTTTCTAGCTCTGATATGTAACTCGCTTTGGCTGCCTGATTAACGTTGGTTCCGCCTAAACTTTCGTGGATTTTGTCGGCGAGTTCAGCAAGAGTGTCTAGACCAACTTTATCGACAGATACTGCAAGGATAGCTTTAGTACTGGCTGGTAAACAATTCAACCAGTGTTGTTGCAATACGGAATCATCCAGCTTTGAGTTACCCACGAGAGAACGCATGTGTCGTAGAAGTTGTGATGGAGTTCTGTCCCCGAGCTCCACCCCGGCGAGCAATTGTTTTAACCTCGCCTCGTCAGAAGCCATAGTGCGTTTAAGAACGGCGGCTTTCAGGGTGTCGTAGGGCGAATTTACTGGCATCGGATCACAAACGTCTCAAACTCCTTTCGCTATATACGACGGCAGCTGAGATTGCACGAAGGAAAACATGGTTTCTTGTTTAGTAATGCGTCTAAAACGAAACATTCCTTCGAGCTGAATGAACCAAATGTGTGGGTTAGCTGGGTCAAAAGCTGGAGTGTTGCCTGCGATAAGGTTCAATTGCGATTCGTTAAGTTCAAACGACATTATAGCAAAATTGAAAAAATAAAGGGAGTTCTGAGCGAAAAGTGGAATGTGGGCTCACCAATTATGTAGTGGATAAATGCAAAAATATAAAAGGAAAATGTTATAGTAAAAATAGACAAGGAACGAACTCACGATAAGTGAAAATTCAATGTCCAATGCAAATATCCACACACAAAAATATTCCAGCTTCAAACTCCGGCGTATCGCGTTGATCAGCAATTAGAATTGTCGAAGCTGGAAAAAAAAAAGTGGCGCGAAAGTTCAGTTTGCTGTTAACGTCGTGATTGCGAAAACGCAGTAACGCAGCACCCACGAAAAAATCAAACAGAAGAGGAACACGCGCGGGGAAAAAAAAAAAAAAAGTATATTCTGAAATAATGGTTGATTAAAACAAACATTGCTGGAAATGGAAGTACAATTAAAAAGAAAGTGTAATTACAAGTTGTTACAGCCTGAGGCTAAGGCTCTTCTCACAAAAGAAACTATTTTGCGTTGTAAGGAGTCTAGCGGTGCACCAGATAATTCGTATTAATTTCATGTCCTGTAACAACTCTAAAAGCATGATAATGAATAGGGAAAAATTCATTTGTAGAGTTAAATACACTCATTATAAATATGGGTGTTGAGAAATATTATTTGCTTAATGCCGGCCTTAGACTGCTTAGGATAGTTCACAGGTGTGGTGTTATCAGGAGCCATTGACCTTCTGGTAGTCTCTGTAGGGGCATCGGTCAACAATGGTCTTAAAATCGCTTTTCAGTACTGTATTTTTTCCTACCACACATGATTTTCGTTTTACGCAAAAATCGACGAACGCGTATGGTTGTTGTTAGCTACTTCAGGATTAGCGACCGTCTATCCTAGTAATAAAATCAAAAGGTGATTTCAATCAACACAAATTAAAATTGTCTGACGACATCTTCAATGCCACATGCATTTAAAATATTTTTGAAAGGCTTCACTCTGTAATGAATTGAATCAAATAACAAACCCAGGAATAAAAGTGAGAATAAACCACGCTCACTCGAGTTACACAGTTGTTGATGGCCTCCTTTGGTCAATGTCGACCATGGATGTACATCACAATCGCATGAATTTAATGTTTTACAACGTTTTGAATGACTAGACAGTCGGATTCAGGAGGAACAAACTCTCCCACAGCGCTTGCAATGATAGTCAGAACTCTGTTGTAGGGCGTCAGTTACACGGCCGCGGCGTGATCTGCATTCAGCAGCAAAGAGCTGTATCTGCTCCTCCCCAGCTTGCAGAGGACGCTTCACACAATGCCTCCAAAGTGAGCGGTCAAGGGCAATTTCTACCCAGCAGGCGCGGTCAAAGCCAATAGCTTTCATATCACTTTCGCAAACATCTTTGTACCGCATGTGCGGTCTGCCCAATGATCGACTTCCTAATTGCAACTCACCATAGAGTAGATCTTCAGGAATACGACCATTTTTCATTCTGTAGAGTTGGCGGAGCCACCGCAGGCGGCGCTGTCGTAATAGGGTGAACATGCTCTGTAGACCAACTTCCGAAGCACTTCAGCGTTAGTCACTGTCCATCCATGCTATGTTCAAGATACGACGGATGCTTCGTAGATGGAAAGCATTCGGCTTCCGTTCGTGTCTCGCGTGGGTGGTTCAGGTTTCACTGCCGTATTGTAAAGCATTTAGTACGAACGCGCTGTATACCATCATCTTTGTTTCTACAGTCAGCTTACGGGGTACCACAAACACGAGAGTTCAATCGGGACAAATGACAGCTGCTCTGCCAATCTGCTTTTCAATCTCCGTGTCATGAGAGGTTATCCGCAATGGTTGAACCAGAATATGTGAAATGATGTACTATTCAAGCTGACATTTCCATCATTTATGATTGGGAGGGATGAGTCCTTGCCAAGGAGGTGTCTTGCTTCATGCTGATTTGTTAGCCAAATCTTTGCATGCCGACGAAAAACATTCCATTAGCGACTGTAGGTTCTCTTGGGAGTGAGCATTAAAGGCTGAACCAAGAGTTTAAGACGATTCCAGTCTGGACGAAGCCCATTAGACGATACACGATATCCGAGACAATCAATCTAATCAACAGAAATGATGTATTTATCCGAATTTTATTTCACGTTATAATGTTCGTAACGAGAGAGTAAAGCTAATAAACGTTGATCGTGAACACGATTATCGGGTGCATGAATAATAACATCGTCTTGATAGACTTTAAAACCGGAAGACCATCAACAATATTGATAATCACATCTTGAAATACAGCTGGTGAAACAGATAAGCCAAACGGAAGAAACTTATAACGATACCATCCAAAAGGCATGAAAATGGTTGTCGCTTCACTTAATGATTCATCAGGTGATATCTGTAAGTAGGCATCCTTCAGATCGATTTTTGAGAAAACACATGAACCATGGAAACGAGATAATAATGCTTTAGGTTCCTCAGTCGTACAACATCGTTTCATTAATCGAGGGTTCAGTGTCACTCTGTAAACTCAACGAACACGTTTGACCATCTCTTTTCAGAGGTGTAACTATTGGCGTGGCCCATTTAAAGGCTGCCACTGGAACAAGAATTCAACGTTCACACAAAGAATTAATCACTTTTCGAACAGGTTCCCTTAAACCATATGCAATCAGGCGACGTTTCAAAAATATAGGATCACCAATTATTTCTTAATGAGCAGGTTTTATGTTTATGCCACCGGAATGCGATGCACACTGACGAATAAAATCTTCTATTGCACGAGAGTCATATTTTGATAATGAACTTGTAGACAAAATAGAAAAGTTAATATTGAGTAACTTCAGCGTTTTCAAGCCAAGGATAGGTGGACCAGATTTCGTGACAATGAATGAACACTCAACTGGTTTTGCAGTTCCATATCTGACATGAATAGAGCAAACTCTGACGATAGGTACAGAATATCCAGTAACGCCATGAATCGTAATGTCAGATTGAAGAATTTGAGCATCAGGGGCAAAATGTTCCAAGTCATTCAATAAAATCAATGATTCCACACTTCCTGTATCAAGTATAAATTCTTTGGAACCATAAGAACTGAATATACGTTTGCTAATATGAGATACCGTAGATGGTAAGACTGATAAAGATAGTGGAGCGATTTGATTTTGAACATTGACAACTTTTGTATCATTACTATGCATATAACATGTCTTAGTATTTCGACAAACTGACTGAATATGTCCAAGTTTACCACATTTAAAACATTTAGAATTATGAAATGGATAAGTGAATCGAGAATGTAACTTGCCACAAGATGCACATTTTCCAAACTTCTGACTGTCAAAATTGGACTTGCTTTTCCTGAATTTGCTTATTCTGTCTGGTTTAACATCGAAATCACTTTGTCGCTGTGGTCGGTTGCTCGACTGAAGTTCAGAGTTGGAGGTTCCAAACAGTTTGACTGTCAGCGTTAATTTGACGATTGGTTTCTTTTGAAACATCTTCATAATGTTCACATATTCTGTTAACATTTTCAAAAGTTGGATTATTCAACATCAATAACTGACGATATAAATCGGGTTCATTGACACCAGCGATTAAACGAACTCTTGAAATGTGATATAGTTTATCTTCCAAAACACAACGTGAAGCTTGTGTTTGCAATTCCAGAATAAATTGACGGATAGATTGATTTTCGTGTCGTTGCATTGAATTGAAGCGAGCACGTTCATCAATTTCGAAATTTTTCGGAGTGACATGAGCTAATAAAATTGATTTCGATTCATTAAATCTTTTCTTCGCAGGTGGGATAGGTAATGATCAATTTTTCAACATTGCATAAGCATCTTCTCCTGCCGAAGTCAGAAAATGCGCAGTAATAATTGAATCAGGCATTTCACCATTGGTAAGACACTAAAGTTCAAAACGTTCCAGATAATCTTCGATTTCTCTGGGGGTTCCATGAATATTGAGAGATCCGAAATTTTGAGGTAACGACATAGCTGATCGCGACGCCAATTGTAATGAATTAAATTGTATTGAATTGAATGAAATAACCAACCCAGGAATAGAAGTGAGAATAAACCACGCTCGCTGGAATAACACAGTATGTAATAATTAATGTAATTTTACCAACGAAAATTTGAATAACAGCATTATTGATTATTATTGATTGAACATTATTGATTGTTATTCAAAGAATCATCACACACTCTCACGCACTTCAATAGCAGGTGAACCTATCCACTAAATTTCCGTGGATAATAATCCAAATCCACTCTCGACATAGTTCTCTAAACTGCAAAATTTGTGTAGAAAATTTGTTATACCACCGTCTTTGGAGAAGAAAAATGCATCGAGTACATGCTTACGTGTTGGCATTGTCCTCGTCTTAGATTTGAGAAAATGCCATGGATCATTCAAAAAAATTCTACAATAACGTTTAAATTGAAGGCTCAACAAGATGAACAGTATGGATAAAGGAAGGACGATCCTCCGCTGTACTTCCAGACGTATAAAAGAATATTTATCATTTGCACATTTAAATAGTCCAAAATCGAGAATTAGGCTAGAATAATACTGCTCTCCCAACTCGATATGGAAGTTTTGACCTATTTCCTCTTAGCCATCTTCCCTTAGAGGTTCTAGCTCTTAAAAAATATGTTGCTCAAATTCCGCAGAACTTGAGGACACCCAACCTTACTTAATACTATTGTGAGCAGCGCTAATCATTGAGCATTTCACAAGTTTCTTCATAAAGAACTCTTCCACTAGTTGGTAGAAATGCAGTTGTAGTTTCAACCAATAAGAAATTTGACTTTTCACCGTATTAGTCTCACTTACGTATTGCATAAAGGCATAGAATGGTTTTTATGCGATGAAAACTGTGAATACATTTTTTATTAACGACGAGCAACACGTATTCCTAAGCGTAATTCATATCTGACGCATCTCTTTTGATTCATGAATGAAGTCACTAATCTTGTATACACAAAGGAAACTACCAATTAATCTAGCGAATTTTGCGGCTATGCACAGTAGACCTGTGACAGCGATGAGGACGTGCTTTTTTAATGAGGCTCCTTTCAATTATGTACAATGTGAGAGTTATCTGGTAGTACTTGTGTCGGATTCATAGAAGAACTGTCCGGAATACTTTCGAAAAGTACTCGCTCATATTACGATGTTATCAACAGTTCGGCTACTTTTCAGTGCTCTCCTAATATATTGAAAACAATGTAGGGCTCGTATATCATACCTTTTATTGAATGCATCCCACCAACGTGCTATTCATTATAAAATGAAAATAAATATATCCGCGAGAAATTTCAGCGAATAGCAACAAAATTGTGAAATGCCTCCATTTGCTCACTTATAAGGATCGTGTTGACTAGTTGCTTATGTATCCACTGGAACATTGCCCTCTTAGTTACCCGCCGAATTCTTATGGAATGTTACACGGATCTTTCCCTTTGAAAGAATATAGAAGAACACGAGCTCATGAAATCAAGTTAAAAAAGCGGAGGACGCTGTGTTTCTCGGCATAATTCTTATTGTCCACACAGATGGTTAGCTTATGGAATGCATTTCCTAAAGATTTCGTCGTTGAAATCGGAGGTGAAGATCAAAGTGTAGATGGACTACCGTCAGTTTGGTGGAGAATTGTAAGCCTTTCTGGTAGTCTAACCCGAGACTCCTTGTTTTGGTCGATCCATTGTTCCGAAGAGGTCAACGATGTATATCACACGCGTATTGCTCCCACTGTTTTTATCAACAAGAAGAATCTGATGGAAGATTGTAGATCTGCAGGAGTCATTTATGTTGAATATATTGAGGCTTTTTACTCAGTCAACTACGGATTACTGCTCTTGAAATCCCTTCAACGGGAATGTTAGAAGATTAACTTAGTTTCATACGCGTGTTCCACAGTGACTGAACCTTTAACTTTAAGGCGAGTGTGGCGAGCTCAGCATGTGCAAATATTACAACGGGGATTTCAATGGAATTGGTCTTTAAGTGCGGCTCTTTAGCAACTTCAATGATGATCTTCCAAATAGGTTGCGCTCCGTTTGTTGAATGTTTGTGGATGACATAAAATAGATAGCCCTGAACAAGTAAATAATTTTGAAGCTGTGTTGAGTTTGTCGGATAAAGTATACCTACTTCTTAAACTATAGATTTGTCCCTTGTTCTTCTTTGTTTGATAGCGTGATTGCATCCACACTATTAACTTCCCCGTATTTTCGTAGCTGCTCTAAATCAAAAGTTGAGGATATAAATTTTCTGGCTGGGCTCGGCCCTCGACAATAGAAAACCGTATGTGCTGCTACTTCTTAACAGAGCAATAGTAACAATGCATCATGAGTACTGTATTTGAGCATGAATCAATTTCACCAGAAGTATATGTCGGAGCTAGAAAATGGTACATTAGCACACTACTCGCTTGATTAAGAGGTCGACAAGTAGCAATTACGAAAATCGTCGCCCAGCATTACGCCCACTCTCGATCCGAAAAAGGCAGTTTGAGAGATATCTCATATAAACACAAAACGTTTTTAAGGGATTACGTTATCTCAAATTCGAGTCGAAATTCAATTGGATTCAAAATACAGTCTTCTTACGGCTCTGTGGTATGATTAGCACAGACGGTCACCGCATGCATATTATGCTAAAATCAAGATCATGCGTCATCAGCTTCCGAGTACTTACCGCATATAACTTACTGCATTTGTTTATTCGTAAACGACCTAGCAGGCTGTATAAGATCATGTTGCAACGTGTTGCTGATTTCAGATTCAGACAAATTGATCAAGATGACAGAGATATGTGACTTGCGCTGTAATTGGGTAAGAGCAGCCTTCTAATGACCGATTCGGAGACAGAAAAATCAGAATAGCTGCAGTTCATATGATGAACTATCTTGGCCTCAGTGTTACAGAAAATTCAGAGTGGTGTGATAAGTGACCTGAAGCAGCAAGCAAGGCATGCAAAATATTGCTCAAACTGCGTTAAACGTTTTTATAACGTCAAGCATTCTATCATAAAAGGTATTTGTCCGACACCAATTAGAATATTATTCTTTATACTATTGTCTCTCTGTTGTGCAGAGGCTACGAAACGACCAAACAGAATTCTTACGGATTTTGAAGTTTCATTGGAGATAATATTAAAGAATTTCTGAGACTTGCGCCTAAAGCAGCGACAAGAGATAGATAAATAAAACTTCTAATAAGTAGACCCAGGCTACTGGTAAATAAGCAAATTTCCAGAAACCCTGCGGTTAACTAGTGGATTAAGTTCAAAAATGGCATAATAAATCTGAAAAACGGGTTAAGGTTCAAAAAGTAATCAGACACAAACAGGCGAACCTTATTCTCAAACATTCGTTCAAAATAAAAATATCTGAAAAATATAATACATGCATCTGTTTTGTTCACGCTTTTTCCTTGAATCGATGACCTTTATGTGTCCTGGTGAAGTAAAACATTATCTTACTTTCCAGATTTCCAGGAACGAATCGTGTGTACTATTCAGGACATCAATCCTCGCAGTCCAGCCGGATCGATCAAATTAATCGCCTGTGTGTTGGATCTCGTGACGCTCGGTCACACATCTTAGTAGCTTGAATTGGTCCTGTAGGTTGAAAGATGGCCGTTTAGTTGAATGTTCTATGTAGATGCGTTTGAAATCATGATTTCCTCATTTAGCGAATAATCCACGATAACTCGGTAACTACATAACATAAAGCATTGAATCATATATAAAATGGCGTAGGTTGATGTGATCTTTTGCAATAATAGCAAACACCGTACGATAGTTAGCCGTCGGTAAACGTTCGCGCGCGTGAACAAAGTGAGATATTTACGCCGAAACATAAAACTTTACTGTTGATCGGTATATAAGAGCTAAACATATGAATTTCGATTTCTATAGTCAAAAGAAACACACCATTTTTGGAATGGTATAAATGGTATGAATCGTTTCGATCTGGTCGACTATCGCCCTGTGATACTGATATTGATACTGATACTGAGGAGATTCGGCGAAGGAATGACTAAAATTGTCAGAGCAACAAAAATGTGACTGCATTTCGGCAAGCGTATTGTTCCCTACGAAACAATTCCGGCCGTAACAGGTACTTTCGAGCATACATGGTAAAAATGCACCGATAAGTTTCGCCTTGGTCGAAAATATGATACTGAACTGAACTGAATTTTAAACCGGCTGGCAATTCATCTTCCAACGAAGAAAATAAAAGCGCGCAGGATGATTTGTTTTATTTTGTTGAATAGATTCACTTCTTTTTGCGATCGTAGGATATTTGTTAATCATTACTTGACACTTATTGAAGAGTTAATTTTAAAATTCAATAAATTCTGGATACTGTATTCAACATTCTATGTTTCTGAATCCCAAACATTTTTACCATGAATATTTTGCACCTGACTGGTTCCCAACCTCTGTCGTGTTCATTACTTTCTTTATTGAACGAAGAGAAGTTAATGCCATCATCAAAACATCAGGATAAACTATATACCAGGGATGAACTTAAAAACAAGCTATCACCATTAGAATATCAAGTCACTCAACAAAAATACACTGAAAGGTATGTCGTTCGGATCACTTTATTATCCAGGCCGTTCACTGGGCGATATGTGAATGAATGGTCATCCGGCGATTACCACTGCGTTGTTTGTGGATCTGTTTTATTTAATAGTGAGTCAAAGTTTCAGTCTTCAACAGGATGGCCCTCATTCACTTCCCCGTGCGAAAGAAGTCAGGTTGCCTTTCGACTTGACACACTTGAAGGTTTGTATTCAATTTTTTTCTTGGGTTTAAAGATTCTTAGCATCACAAATTAAGATCATTATGATTCGAAGAACAATGTATTTGCATACGACCCTTCCACATATGCACCCGGATATCTTATGTGATTTTGCATTTACTATGGAAAGATAGTTCAGTTTAGTTAGCATATAGTAATTTGTACACTATCCACTACAAGCATAAAACTGTATTCGCGTGAAAAGCTTATCGAGCATCTACAATTTATGCAACGGGATGCTTTTAAATATCGGCCACTACTGCCATATTTGCCTATTATGGTCCTTTGATATCTCCGGCGAAGTGACAGGCGATTTTACGTCGATAGTAATCAAGTGCATTTCCTGATATACAGTTTCTTATACCTTGCATGAATAAAGGGAAAATTGTGTCCAGTTTAACAGGCGGATGAGAAATCGGATATGGACGATTTGTATCTAATTTCAAAACGTGAATGGATAACAAGTATATTTTTACTACTTTTTGTTTCGTAAATTATATAGAAAGATATTCAAAAAAGCGAAAACATTTTTATGAAAATGTTGGAGATAGGCACTCACACAGTAACAATGTGTTCGAACAATAGTTCTGTCTAAAAGCTTAGAAACACCTTTTAATCGCGTTCGGGGAACTTAATCAATTTATTTCAGATGCTTACTTAGTTTTCTCCTAACCATCTGGTAGCAGGCTTTCGTAAAGCAGTGATATCAGGTAAAACTTCAGTCGGAGTTCATCGTAGATCTCTGAATCAGAATGAACCTCAATTGAAATAGCTTATTAGGGTACAGAAAGGTATGTCCTCAAAATCAATAAATTAAAAAGGTTTAAAAATGTTTCTCTTCGAAATCTTGTCAGCAAATTGTTTGCTAAAGTCTTACTACTACGGCTACAAGTTTTAGTTGATAGAGAGTTTACTTGGAATCTCAACATGGCTTCCGCTCAACCGTAATCATAATCTTCTGCTTGAGACAACTTCAAGAAAAGTGTAGCGAACCGCGTATGCGAGATATTTGACTGCGTTAACAAAAGGGTCATTTCCAAATGCTTGTTCTTATAGTCTGACCTTAAAACTGCTCAAACGCGCTATTTCTCTCAATACTGGCATGATGGGCTCAGTCCATTTCAACGGTTGCTGTTCAAAAGCTTTTGAAATTTGCCGAGGTGTCAAACAAGGGCGTTTTCCAGCTTCCACGCTGTTCAGTATCTTCTTTGCTCTGCTTCTAAAACGGGCTTTAAAGACGATAACAGAATTTATTTACGTACGGACGCTATGTGATGTCAAACGTTTAAAGCTGAACCGCTTGATAGCACAAACTAAGTTACGGGATGTGCTAATCCATGACCTGGTGCTTGCCGACAATGCAGCCATTATTGCTCACACCCAAGAACACCACCAGTTGCTAATATACTGTTTTTCATTAGCATGCAAAGACGTTGGCCTGACAATCAGCACTAGTATTATCAAAGTCCTTGGTCAAGGGACTGTATCGCCTCCAATCATCACCATTGAAAACTGTCTGCTTGAACCAGTTAATCATTTTACATATCTTGGTTGCTCAATTGCGGATAACCTCTCGCTGCACGCTGAGATTGATAAGCGTATTGACAGAGCAGCTGCCATCTTGTCCTGTTTGAACTTTAGTGTCTGGGGCTGTGAATGTGAAGGCAAAGATGATGGTATTAAGCACGTGTGCTTATTGCTTCTTTTGTCGCACTGAGACCTGGATCATCCACAAAAAGACAGGAGCGGAAGCTAAATGCTTTTTATTCAAGGAGTATCAGCCTTTTCGTGAACATATTGGTGGTGGGCAAAGTAACGAATGCTAAAGTCCTTTTTAAACGAAACCATCATGCGCTTATGATATACATCCATGATCCACATCCACCGAAAGATGACAATAAAAATGATCCACTTTTCGCTGCATGCCCTTTTGCATTTTAATAACTTACAACTCGTTACTCGTGGTTCTGAAGAGCTTGATCATTTTTATTAGAATTGACAACAGCCGCTGCATATTCAATTTTTGTAGCCCTGAAAGTCTAAGAATGTTCTTGGTCGTTTTTCAAACTGGCAACGTGTATGCGCTTAATACGCTTTTGTGCCGCATTATATATGTTATCAACAGGAAGCAACCAGTGCTTGTTTATTATTTGAAAAAAATCTACTGAAACTCAGCTTTTGGCTAATCGGAAATTCGACTCGCAACTAGTTTTAATGATGATTGTGTGCAAATCTAATTCTCATCGATGCTATATTTGGAGATTTCATAATTATGCAAACTCTAGTTGTCTTGGCCACACTCTAGATAGAGCCTCAATGAGAGCGGTAATCTGGGCCCAAATTTAGTGTTAACACCGTAAAACTCAAGTTAGCCCATGTAAACGTGATAGTTACAAATCGATTCTCGGATGGCATGGTATTGGAGCAACACCTTTTCGCAGACGTATCTTAATTATCCGTAATAAACTTTGTGATAGTGATTCATGCCTAAAATGTCAACATGGACAAACTCCGCTGCTTTAGTCGTAGACCTTTTAGGATGCCTAAACTTTAAAAACGCATTCAGCACAGGTGTTCGTTTACTGCTTTCAAATGTGAACGTTATTGTGAGAAGCGTCTAAATTTCAATCGAACAACTGTATTGAGATCTAAACTGGCTGTAGTTTGGGCAGTCTGTTTCTCTGTATTGTGTTCCACGATTTACCACTGAACTGTTTACATTCGGAATGTGATTCAGCTATTTATTCACTGCTCGTCTGATATGTTCTTCATTGTTGCTAAATTTGTTCCGATGTGATTGAATGCATGTTTTATTCAAGATGTAGGAACGATTCTCAGATATTTTCTAATTTCTGTTCTCAATCATTTTTCGATATAATTAGAAATTTAATTGCTCTTTATATGAAACTTTTCTTGGATTAAAATTATTTCCATGTATCGACACTTGATTGAAGCCTTGTTTGGTCTATTATGAATGCATATATGAAGCACGTACGCTAATCGCTATTTGATTCACACAAGGGATACTAGTTTTATTCTCATTAGCCAGGTTATTCGCTTATTGACTTGTTGGTATATCGTCACTTGTATAAACTTGCGTCTAATTATCTTTATTCTTTTTTAATCCAGTATTATATTTGAATAAATAACAAGAAAACAAAAAATCACAAAATATCATGCAGTGAAACTACAAAAACAACTTGCTTTTTGCACATTTGCTTTTGCATATTCCGCTGGCTCGCTTTCCTTTTTTCACACACTTGCTCATCTACGTTTCCTGCTTCATGTTGCTTGGCACTTTGTCTGGCGTCACACTTGCGCTTCATGATGATAATGATGACGATCCTTTCTCAGTGAAACAGTTTGATTTCAACGGTTCCATTGTCGAAGTCTGCGAATGTCCGGAACAAAGTGTATTTACAAGATTGTTGTATGCATTTGTATTATTCTGTCAAGAGATTAAACAGAGAAGCGCTGACATAACGTGATATTTCGTCGAGATAATTGCTATTCATTGCATTGCGCTTATATCATATTGTAGTAGGTGAGGCGAGAGACCGGAACTGATAGTTTCAGGTCATTCCAGTTTAACTAGTGGTAACCTGTTGAACATCTAGTCACTCATCACAACATTTCCGTGTCATCGGATCCCACAATATCTACGTTACCACGAGTTTCACAGCCTCTTGAAGATTGTGTCCCGATTATTCCGAGTTCTACCATTCCAACACTAATGGCGATCACCCACGAATCCCACAACACCAGAGAAAACCGTTCGGTGAAACGCGTTAATTACACACAAGAAAAAATAATGATGAACGCCTATCTTATATACCGAATAACCGCAATACTGTCCTGAAACATGTATGTCCCGGTTGTCGCTTCGATCGGTTTTGTCAATCTATTTCGTGCCAACCTGCACGATTCAAACTCTAAGCGCGCATGGCTCGTTTGACCGACTTTGACAAATTGCATATCGTTCGAAAGCGGCTAAAGTTGTCCATCTCAAGCTTCTGATGATGTCACATGAACCGTTTTGATGCAATATTTTAGAATCCCGAATTATAACTAGTTCGAAATTGTTGTAGTCGGTCTGTTCAGTACCTCTTGTTAATGTGTTGTGTCAGAATGTGGTGTTCTGCATATCATTCGATAACTCGTGATTCGCACTCATCGCTAATGCACTCCACACATTTGCAATCTGTGTAACGCAATTCTCAGTTTGTGTTCATCTACTCAGGAACTGTCATTTGTTAAATGGCGAATATAGATTCTTGATTCAAATATCTTGTTCGATGACGAAACCTCAATAATCAAATATCAGCTCAATGAACACTGATAAACTGCTTCTCTTTGTGAGTTACAATAGTTCGTTACATTTATCACTGTTTTTATTAGGTCAACGCCGTGTAGAGGTCGCATGCAGGCATTGCGGTGCTCACCTTGGACATGTATTCGACGACGGTCCAAAGCCATCACGTTTGCGGTATTGCATCAATTCTGCCGCCTTGAATTTTCGAAAACGTGCCTAAGGTTGCTTTTATTGGTTTATTCTTTTTCACAATAACTTCATACATTCTATGTTTCTCTTTAAATTTTTTATTGTTTTCTCATTAAGGAACGTCATTTTTGTACATTCCGGTTTTGAGTTGTCTCGTTGTACACAACAAGATTGCAACCCTATTGTATTATTTTCGTTATTTAAATATAAAATTGTGCATTACTTGTATTGCTGACCTAGGTGGTGTTCAAATATTTTTCAATAAGACGGCAGAGTGCTTTATTCTGGATTTTTACCGCTAGAATTCAGAATGCAAACACGAAACGCGGAACTTACTCATAAATGATGAACGAATTTTATTGTGAACTTCTTTATCTGAAGTTAAGATTCCTTCTTAAAGCGACATCGAGATTTAGAAGAGAAAAATTCGGAAACAGTTTGTTTTCAGTTCGTGATGACCATTTAATCTACATAGGCGTATCATCTTCGGCTATCTCTTCACCCAATAATAGAAGGTTTAGTGGCTTCTATCTTATATAGGATAATTTTCTAATCCTGCAAACTATTTCTGACGAGAAGCACGCCGATTTTCGCTCAGCTCTTAGAACTTATAAATACTTGTCATGGTATATCACTGACCGGTGACTAACTACGAAGCCCAACTTCTTAGTGCATCGGCCGTCGCTCACCGTCTTTCAAAATCTACTACAGCCTTGAAAACAAGACAATATGAGTTCCTAATGATCGAGAATTTCTCCATGAAGGACGTTCTCTGGAATCTCCTATTTAGTTACTCCACGGGTGTTATTTATTTGTAATTTTGGCCGCCTCACTGAGTGACGATCCATTTTGCGGGACTGGTCATTTAGGAATCGAGCTATCTAAACATAAAGTGTTTCAGTGGAATTCACGGAAAGCGTTAAAGTCGCTCATATGTCTTCCTATACAGCTCAAGAGTTTCACATATTAAATCTTCACCCAGTTGGGCTACATCGTTGATATCATGCACGCGGCAACCAACCATAGATAACTGCTATATATATATATATATTACTATTACTTAGCTTGGTGGCTTGTTACACGTAAGGACATATATCAAAGTCATATTCAATTATCACTTTGCTGTAACCGTCATCTCCGAACGTTTGTTCTTGGGTATTTTAAAGGAAAAAGTGATATGATGCATCACAATGAATGCCTTTATGAGACTGTGTTGCTGATAACATTCTTTCGGGAAACATGATTGAATGCATGTAGCTTTTGAGGTATAAGCAACTGATACCAATGTATCTGCGTTCAGTTTTCCGTAGCTTTTTATTGTGTCGTGATTGTATGGCATTTGATCGTTGAGTAATGTTTCTCGGTAAAATGCTCCTCCTGATGATGAATGGGTCAACACGCCATCCGGCTTACGTTGTTCGATAGTGTCGACTTCTCATGTAATCTGCGTGATGCTTTGTTCAACAACGAATCGAATGATACTTAATAAGGCTCACTAAACCTAATCTTACTGTCTCCACTTGATGACGGCAAACAGCCAGAAACCGGTAGTGGAGTGTAATTTCAGGGGATGTGGGCAACACATCACTTGGGTGCTTATTAATGTTATTTTTGTCCAGAAGATTTGCAGCAGACCCGCTCTGCTATGCATCTACTCGGTTTACTTCAAACAAATTTCGTTGTGAGTTCTGAATACATTCGTTCCATTTAAAATTTAAAAAAATCACGTGCCAGCATAACATGATGAACATTGCCTTTGATGCACGTGAGCAGCCTTCATATTGAGCTTTTCGTTGTGTTTTTTTAATTTAATAACTTCGATTCGGCTTGGTTGACACCATTCTGTGACGTACTTAGAAAACGTTTCTATAGCACATGAATTTTCCTGATTAAGCTCTAAAGCACAGTGTTGATCCTATTTTTAACACATTTCAAACGGACAGATAAATTTACAAGCATAGTGGGGTTGTATTGTGTATGCGTCTATTTCGTATTACATTCTGTTGCGCTAAATAAGTCCGTCATTTACTACAAGGATTCTTTAAGACTCCAATCTCAGGGAACATTCGATGTTTTTTATCATGAAATCGGCGGCTAATGAGTTTTCGATATGTGCGGCTGAGAAGAAGAAAATGTCTTCATTCGATTGAACGAATTTTCAGAGAATTAGATCAATTAAACCACGCCAATTTCTAGAATATGGTGAATGAACACAGAATAAATGCTAAAGTTTTAAAGAGACAGTTGAATTGCCATTTCGATATTTAAATCCCAAACAGCTTATGTTTTATCTACGAGCAGCCTCAAGCGTTGTGTTGGGAATTGACGAAATTTCAGCCTGCATGAATTTTTCAACTTAGTGTTCTGTTGCAAAAAATACACGATGGTTATTTTGTGAGAGCGTGTTGAGTAGCCAGTTTTATCGATTTGAACTAACCTTGTTGTGAACATTTAACCTTGAAGTGCTGAGTATTTGTCTTTATCCTGCAGCCTGTCGTCAGTTATGAAATACAGACAATGGTAGACATTCATAGGTAGTGTCTTCTCTATCGCCATATAGGCAAAAAATATCTTCCTAAATTTTTTTGATTGTATACGCCATCGGCATTTTAATAACCACAGGATAGAACACCGTTGAAATTACATTATGAAAAGGAAATGCAACTAGAGGTTTTGGTTAAAGCTAACGATCACGCTGTTATTGATGATTTATCTTAGACTTCATAAAAAACGGAATAACGCCATCTATCGTGAAGTCTCAGAAACTGTTGCGGCTGATCTTATTAGAGCAATTTACAGCGGCTGTAGTCGTACGGATCCAGCCCATTACCATCTCGTGACATTGATTTCGTTGGTTTCCAATTAACTGCAATGTTTAATGTGCGAAAGTGTAACCAGAGACGTCGAGAGCCATTAATTTCCTACGAAGTTGCGACATGGGTTCAGTAAAACATATTCATGTTTGAATAGCTTCCACGCGGCGCTCAACTATTGGACTCAATTATATGGGGAAGTTGTTTGCATGAAGGGTACCAGCATAAATCTGCTTACATGGTTAACAAGGTTTTCTAGCCTAAATCCAGGTACAAGTCTGACTAAAGAGCGAACAAGTTCGGGCTATCGAAACTACAACCGAATTTCCATAAAATTCCGTTCTCGATCTGATACTGTCTTTTATATACAGCTATTATTTGCTGAAATAGATATGGGTTATGCTTGTATTTTTGCATACAATGCTAAACTTTGGATAAAGATGAACACTGAGGAGAATCGCTTAATATTACAATCAGGCTTAAATAAGTGGTTCATTAAGAAAAAGTTTGTTTAATATTTCCACAGATTGCTGCGGTAGACAACATCGCATTAAAATCTTGTTGGCGAAGTCTGCAAGGTCGTATAAATGCATGCGGCGTACTCAGTTAAGTGGGAAACATTTTCGAATGTTTTTCCATCTGCTCCCGAACTTTATAAATACGATACATCGGAATTTTGTATTTTTCATATCATGGTACTTATGAGTAGTTTGTTATCCGAAAGTGATAATATAGAGGTATCATTTAACGATAACTAAAACGTTTCTTGTCCAACTGGTCTATACTATTTTCCTTATAATCTAAACAAAGAATCTAAATAGAATGATTAAATCCCACGTATTTGAGGTGATAAGTCAGTTAAAGTGACAGTCTTGTTCACTACCGATATCGTCTTATTTGTGTGAAGGTTAAATCGGCTTGAATGAGCGCATAAATCCCATCGAAAAAATATAATTAAATTTAACTTATATAATTGGTTAAAATTTTCTCCCTATAAAAACCATCCAATTAAAGTATTTAAATTTTTCACTACCATTAACACAACGTAATGCAGTTAAATCAGTACTATATCTTGATATTAATTTTGGGCGAACGCATAGCTATTATCGCCCAAATTCCCAAGAATCTTCTTTGAAGCCGACTCATCCTCCAGGAGGAGATAGTCGCACAAAAGTAAAGTAAAGTATTATCGCCCTATATTATGATCAGTGTACACAAGCGTTCACATTGCAACCATGGCCTGAACAAGCTACCAATTATCCTCAAACACTGGCAAGCCAATTCGTAGTATGCCTGTTTAAAAGTGCACACGTGTGAAACTGATAAGAGCGTGTGCTAGAATCATGGACCTTTACAGTTTATATTTGTGACCACTCATCCGTGCCAAGCCCATCGAACTATTCACAGAGTTGATCACGATGGTTCATAATGGAAGCACTGGGCTCGAGTTTCGCTCTTATTTGAGCCCATCAGCAGTGCATATTCTCGGCTTCGGGTTGTTTTCCCTGTTTTCAGTGTGGCGATTCTATTCTCTAATATTCCCTTGTAGTTTCTATAAACTAATATTCCACTTTATACTACGGATAACACCACTCTGCATCGATTTTCAAACGACTGCTTTTTAAACTCAGAAAATTTTATGGTAGAAAAAGCAGTAAGCCTAACAATAACCATAGGATGACAAGGTATATGGAATATATATAAACAAATATAAAATATCTCAAAAATCAATAGGGACAGTCACATACCGCATGGTTCGTCATAAACTCATCGAGCGTGTGATTTCTTCGGGCAAATAGTTCCAAGTGAAACAAATTCTTACCGAGAAAAAATTACGACGAATATCCAATCGAGAATGCGGAATGCTTAAAGCCTTTGAATGTGTTCGTCTTCGAGTAAGGCCATTGGGCTTTAGCAGGTGTTTAAGAGGATGGTTCTCAGTATGCAGGAATTTGAATGCCAATATGAGGTCACTACGTATCCGTCTTTGGGCAAAATCGTATAGGTTCAGTTTTAACATTCGCTCTGTGGAAGGCAAATTTCTGTACCGGGAGACCAACTTTGTAGAACGATGATAAACCCTGTCGAGCAGTTCGATATCCTTTGTCAGCCATGGTGCTCAGGCTTGGATGGAATATTACATAACAGGACTTATATACGTATTAATTACCCTGGGTAGGGTTTCGGGCGTAAAATCCTGAATATTCTTTGGAGAAGTCTCAAGATACGGCAAGCTTTATTGTACACCATCCGGTAATGATATCCAGGCTTAAGGTTAAACGAAACCCAGATACTGAGGTCTTTTTCTGCTGTGGTCCAGACGAGATCTTGCGTGCCTAGCTGATACGTGTGGTGCAGAGATTTTCCAAGCTGCAGCGTTTTACATTTCGTAGGGTTAAATGGTAACTCATTTAACTGGGACCAACGAAACAAGGTGCGCAAATCCCGATGTAATGCCATACAGTCATTAACAGACCTGACACGTTTTCATTTTTTAATATCATCGGCAAATAGTAAAAAGTTGCATCCACTATCGTCTACTATATCGTCCATGTACATCAAGAATAGAAGACGTCCAATAACCGATCCTTGTGTAACTCCAGTCGTGACGTCTAATTTTCTAGATAAGGTGCTGCCAACGCGAAGTTTTACGTGTCTATCAGTGAGATAGTCCCTTATCCAATTCAGCAATATTCCCGTTTTTCCATAAGACTCGAGGTTTTTAATTAAGATGTCATGGTTGACTCTATCAAAAGCTTAGGATATATCGATGTAGCAAGCATGTACAGCCTCACCTTCGTCTAGTGCCTTGGTAAAATCCTCGAACGTTGTAAGAAGGTTAGATAAACAGCAACGATCTCTTCGAAAACCGTGTTTTGCTGCGATCAAAATATTTTGGTTTTCAAAATGTTCTCTTATGCGCGCAGTCACAATGCGTTCTATTAATTTAGAGATCACCGGAAGTAACGTTACCGGTCTATAGTTTGCTGCGTCTGAACGGCTACCGCATTTTTAAATAGGAGTAATCATCCCTGCTCTCCATTGCGGTGGCATTGTTTCTTAATTTAAGCTAAGATTGACAATGCGAGTGAGAGAAGCAGTCAAAGCAATGCGATACCTGTGAAATATGGCGGGGTAATTTTATCTGCGCCAGGGGACTTCTTTTCGTTTCCTTGACAATGTTCCCGCCAAACCATGTATTCGTTGATAGTCATTTTACTAAGTAATTCGGAATGTGGCGAATTTGGTGAAACTTGATATGGGATACAACGCATGGGATTGAAGACAAATGAGTAAAACGTTGCTAAAGCATCGGCGGTATCTTGGGCAATGTGAGTCAATCCATTTAATGTTAGTACAGAGAATACACCTGGTTTGATCTTTGATCGTTCATTTACTATCTTGTAGAGAAGCTTAGGATTCTTTTCCATTCTCTTAAGCAAGTTCCATTGGAATTGCATGCGATCTTCTCTTACAAGAGTCGTGGCACGATTTCATATCTTACAGAATCGCTTCCAAGTTTCTTCCATACCAAACTTCATATGAGTTACCCAAGACTCTCGCTTAACAGCTAACCATCTCTTAGTTCTACTTCGAATAACAAACTGGTTGTTGTAGTTGCATTTGTGTGGTACCAAAATCGAGTGTTAGTCAATCTTCGAATTCAGATAAATCAGAAAAGTATTATAATATGAGCCAGAATCCATTGAATCAAACTCATGAACGTGTGCATCCTGTAATCTGATATTTAAGGATTGAAATTATATATTCCTTATGACTTTCGTCTGTTCGCTTAATCGTTCCACACTACATACATAATCAAACAAAAGCACCGTATGATCACTCTTTCCCAGTGGTACCAGGTATTGTATATCCTCTAATGCGGTTGCCTCAGGCGTTAAGACAAGGTCAACGGTTGAAGGCTGGTCAAGACCCCGACAGCGAGTTGGCTGATTAACGTGATTGTGCAGTGAAGCAATTTCTATAAACTCCTTGAATTTATGTTCAGTCGAATGCAGGGAATGCTGACCTATTGAAAACATGCGGGAGATTAAAATCGCCAATGATCAGCAATTGCGTAGTCTGGCACCTTGTGATGTGTTGCAAGGATTCGATGAGCTTATCATTGAATGAGCTTTTGGATGATGGCGAGCGGTAGAAGATGCTGATTGTACATTCATCTCCATTGACTAGTTTTACTGAACACCACAATGTATCAGGAAGGCTGATGTCAGGATGATCGATGACGTTACACTGCGCTAAACGTTCGAGATAGTAGATTGCGACTCAACCACCAGATCTTCGATCGCGATCGCGACGGAGTGGTGACATTTTCGGAATCAAAAGCTCAGCATCAGTCATGCAGGGCTGGAACCAAGTCTCTGTAACTGCAACCAAATCGGGTGAAAGTCTATCACAAAGCTCACATAGTTCAGCTAATTTGTTGGTTAAACACTGAGCATTTGTATATATGCTCGTGATCGTATTTATCTTATACAATGTCGGATCGTGTACTGTAGCTATTGGTCCGACGCGCGATGAGTCGGACCCTTCTCGTTTTTTGTGGTAACATTTTGACTGCCAGTAACAAGATTGCAGTCAGGCTGTGGTTGCGATGGTTCTCTGTGTTTCAGTGTCGGAACACGTTTGGGCACGCTTAGTCTCACGTCTGGTGGAAGTTTTGAGCGGTTAGATTTCCAGTCGGTATTCATAGCGATAGCCATTTCACTCGTTAGAAAAGTGATTTTCAGAGGACCGGGCCCATTGCCTTTGTAGTTAGAGGATCTACGTATTCTAAAAGTGTCTACGACAATGGAACCACGAGATCCAACAGCATCGGCAATGAACAACCATTGCTTCAGATCATGTTACTTTGATTCCGATGCTGATACTACATCAACATTTTCGAGAATTGAATTTGGACAAAATTCAAATGGATTGGTTTGAAGCAGTAGTTATCACGTGAAATTTTATATTATTTGTGTGATTTCTTCCGAGAATTTAGAATATATATATATATATGATATATATATATATATATATATAATTGCTCTTTTTCAAGTCTAACAACTCAAATGATTTATGGAATTCCCAAGCATGGCGTTTCTGCTTCGACCAGAATAAAAACAAATGTACTTCACGAATGCTGCATATTTGAACCAATTTTATCTCGCCATATCACCAGTATGTGATTGCAATGCTGGTAGTGTTGAGAGCTATTTACGTCGTGCATTTCGCATTTTGGTACCAACATTCAACACATATCTATCTAGCTTGATTCGAGTTGTGAACGGATTGGAATGTACTCAATGCGAGTTAGCCAACGTTCGATCGAGCAGTGGTACGAAACATACTGGTTGTGCTAACTGAAATGTATACAGTATCACCAATTTCAAGATAGATGCAAATGCACTAATGGACTTACAACGCTTTCTTATAATAAGTTTAAATAGATATAAAGTTTAGGTGAAATGAACAAATATCCGACAATAAATCACATCTTGCAGCACGTTGCCAATTCGAGGTATTACTCTTAGTAAAACTTAATTTCTTGGATGGCCAGATATTTACGATCCACGGAAATCGTTCGTATCCAACAATTATAGTGTGTTACGACCATACACCGGGAAATCAACTCAAACTCAGCATTCGTACCAAAACAGTGTGGAAATGAATTCGAATTTGAAATTCGCAGTTGCATTCGGAAATGGATTAAACTGCGAAATATGGCTTGGAGAAACCATCGCCGGTCAACCACCGATGCCACATGGGGGACTTTTCGAAAACTAAGAAATCAGGTCATTAAACTTATTGCTGAAGACAAAATACAGTATCAAGCTGACATAATGTCAAAATGAAACGGAATCCCAAGCTTTTTTTTACCAGATTGTGAACAGGCAGTGTTCAGTGAAAACTGGAGTTGCGGACGCCCTCTGGAATGACCACAAATGCAGCTGACACCGCGGATATTCTGGTAAATTATTATGCTACAGTATTTTTTCCAAAGGAAAGTGCGGATATACAACTGGATCCAGAAATAACGCATCCTCTATCAATGGACACAATAGCCATTACCAAAGAAGAGGTGCTGGGAACTCTACTATTGTTGAATCCCAGAAAATCCCATGGTTATGATAAAATAACCCCGAATATACTCAAGCATTGTGCACAATCTCTATGCGGACCTCTGACTCAGTTATTCTGCGAATCGCTGTCGCAAAGTGTCATACCGACTGAATGGAAATCTGGTATAATCTCCCCGATTTTCAAAGGCGGGGTGCGTTCGAAGCCCGCAAATTACAGACCTGTTACCTTGTTGTCCGCCGTATCCAAGGTACTCGAAAGGATCGTGGCAAACAAACTGAGCAAATACCTTGAGGAAAATAAGCTATTTTCGGGAGCGCAACACGGTTTTAGAAGGGGATACTCCTGCCTTACTAACCTTCTCCTTACCCTTGACGACAGGACTCGAGCAGTGGATGTTGGGGATACTATCCATGTATGTTACCTCGATATGTCGAAAGCATTTGACCGTGTGAACCACAGTATTCTCTTGCAGAAGCTGGAACGTTTTGGTATCACTGGCAGTCTGTTAGCATGGTTAGAAAATTACCTGACTGATCGGCTTGTTCAAGTCTCTGTGGACGGTGATCTATCGAAGTCGGTAGCCGTGACAAGTGGAGTGCCTCAGGGATCCGTCCTCGGACCAATCCTCTTCGCGCTTTATGCCAATGACTTACAGGCTCTCATCAAAAGTAAGATTGTACTGTTCGCGGACGATATAAAAGTGTGGTCGAAGATAAGTAAGTCGGAAGACTGCGAAATTCTGCAGAAGGATCTGGACAACCTCCAGGCTTGGTCCCTAAAAAATCGCATATTTTTCAATTTCCAAAAGTGTCACATGTTAAACATTGGCAAATATGTGGAGTACCAGTATTTTCTTGGAACACACAGCCTCGCGTGGACCATGGAACAAAGGGACTTGGGTGTGTTAATAAGCAACACCCTAGGGATGTCGAGCCACTGCAACTACGTCTATCGCAAAACATCACAGAAATTGTCACTCCTAAAGAGAATTTTCGGTAGTTTCTCAAAACAGACAATTCCCTGTATTATAAATACGTACATCAGGCCCACGATGGAATATGCGGTTTAAGCATGGTCGCCATGGCTTAAAAAAGATGTTGCGACTTTGCAACGAATATATCATCGAGCTACCAAACTTGTCACTGGACTCAGCCGGAAACCCTACAATGAGCGAATCAAAACGCTGAATTTATTTGATTATCCACGTCGTCGTATCCGAGGCGATTTGATTCTGGTTTACAATATTTTTAATACTGAAAATCACCCTCTTCAATGCTTATTGAATCTACGGAGCTCGCATAATACAAGAGCTCACACACTTACTCTAACTGTCCCTCACTCGAGACTCAACTGCAGACGACATTTTTGCCGTGCGAGTTTGTTTTACTTAGGACAATCTGCCAGATAATGTTGTAAACTCACCAAATCAGCAAACTTTCAAGAGAACCATTGATGCCTTTTGACCCTAAACCCGTGCATGGAAGAAAACTATACATCTTAACATCTTGTTATGCCATGAATCGAAAACAATTTCTGTCCTTTGGATTTTTAATTGATTCTTGAACTGCTCAGTAAGCAACCTAATCCCATTTTTGCTTATTATATTATTCGTTGTTGTTGTTGTGTTTTTTTGTAAAGCTATATGCTTTTTAGACCATTAAAATTGAATTTAATTGAATACGTAGGAATTTTTTCTGGTTTATGCGTTTTAATGCATGCGCATCTTTAATGTATTCCTTTTTCATCAATGAATATTTACTATGGTATGGTAATTGTGAAGCTATGTGCATTTTGTGACCATAAATTCTTGAATCTTCCATCATGGTCTCCATTTCGCAGTTTTCACTCAGTCTGGATTTAACGTTTGAACGATCTCATCAATGTGACACTCTTTAAGTTTTCTCACGATTTTCACGGAACGAAAAACCACACAAACCACATTTATCGTTACTAAAATCAAAATCATTTGGCATTACTCAGCAAGCGTAACATTTAAGTTGCGGTTTAAATTATCGATTGAACATGATCAGCGTTGCACATCTTACCTGCTAGAGGGTGCACACCAAGCAGGGTTACTCGAATGTGCATAACTTAGGTGACAATTTGCGCAATCGATTGCGCGTTGTGTTGAAAAGTGTACGACATGTGAACTGTTGCCAAGCATTGGAACAGAATTTTATTATCATCAAAATTTAACATTATTGTATTATGTACTGCCAGCAGAGAGAGCAAATTATCTAACAAATCTCTGTGAGCACAGCTTGATTTGTTACATATATTTCGACTTTGAGTAAAGTGGCAAAAATATAAGCGACAGAAATATTGTATACACTTTGGTAAAAAAAAACAGTTCAATATAATTAAAATACCCTCTGAATCTAATGAATAAGCAGCTGAATATGGCCGACAGTAATTGAACAGATTTTACCCTTTGGTGCATTGTGTGTATAAGAAACACTCAATATACAGTTTATATATCAGGTACGAACTGTGATATACACTCGAGCGTATATGAAACTAAAATGTATCATTAAGCCAGTGAACCAGTTGATTACCTTGGATATTGTATTCCGCCAGTTAGAGCGTAAATTATATTGATTTTCAAGCATTGTCTACTCTAAAAGCTGTGTTTCAGGAACAGTTCTGGTTTATATGCTCAGGTTTCCTGCGTGACAATATTATGAGTCCGTCGCAACAATTTTGAGATATAAAAGAATTTGGGTTGCAATGTAAGTTTACTTTGTTGCTTGGTATCTTTATTCAGGCTCGTATAATTTTATAGGCTTTAAGTCGATCAATACGGGAAAATCATGTACAAAATTTTTTTGAAATAGTTTGTTCGGCAGACTTGACAGTTCTGTTCAGCTAATGGTGAAGCATTTTACTGTTACACTAGCTTATGCTGCAAATGGAAAATTGCATTGTTCGGCTCAAATTCAGCCGCAATTTGCCTACAGATCCCCATGTTAAAATGACACTGCTTTTAATAGCACGAATTTAGAGAGCAAAACTACGTTCTATCTGACGTGAAAACCTCTCATCCGTTCAAGGTGTTTTCCGGTGACACTTATTTGCATTATTGATTGAATGGTCTGTGACAAGGTAACAATGTTAAAATGCAATAGTACAAATTCATAGTTTTCGATTAAAATTTGCGTACAAACTTCACGGTGTTTATACAAAAATCCACTTTTAATTTCTCTTCAATTGCACCGCGATAATAGATTTCAACTGGATTTATAAAATGTTACAACCGCCAATTTTTTTCTTCATGGTTGCTTTGGTAGCGGCTTCGAAGACATCACGTACCCCTTCGTTCAGTTTAGCTAGTGGGAAATAATGGTTTATAATGAAGCGCACTCCAATTACCTGAACATTCCACATAGGCCACTGCACCGATTTGCTGTGCCATCGCTTTTCCCTCTTCTGTATTCACAGGCTGTTGTCGAACTTGTGCCAGTTCCCGAATAGTATCAGGGTCCGATCGTAGGTCTTTCTTTAAACCTACTAATACAATAGGAACATTGGGGCAATGTTGTTGAACCTATTTCATAGAACAGTAGTAATCGGTAATCCGCTTCATACTTCACTTATCCATTTATCTCGAACATTTTCCAAACTATCCGGGCTATCTATGCTGAACGCGATCAGCACAACATGTTTGTCGTGATAGGATAACGGTCGGAGTCTGTCATAGTCTTCCTGACCAGCGGTATCCCACAATGTTAGTTCAATCTGAAAGCTTTTATTAAAACATGTATCGTAAAAACGTACGTTTTTACCATCGAGTGTGATATCTGTGACGAATGTTTCGAATACGGTCGGAACATAGGTGGTGGGGAATTCCTTTTTGCAAAAGACGATTAGCAAACACGTCTTTCCACATGCACCGTCTCCTACAATGACCAGATTTTTCCGGATACGTTGAGGCATTCTGATGGGTACACCTAAAATGAATTGGTGTGGTGCGATAACATTCGATCAGGTCGAAATATAACAATATAACAATTCCACATATAATTTTTGTAATATATATGCAGCGTAAAAGTGAGATTTTATATATTTCTTTTCACATGTTAAGTAATTCAGGAGTAGATAAATTATGAACTGCTGGATTAGATTGGCACGAGCAACCTGTTCAATCACAAGGGTCCATACACATGCGGATGGGGTTAACTCGTCGGTTGGAACAGAAATACTCATTTACATGCATTTCTTTTACACACACCACGACCGGTTCCGTGTTGTTCGCTCTCGTCATTAGGGACAGTAGAGACAGTAGAAACCGCATGTGTTAAAACAGTGGATAAATGAAGAAATACATGCAAACAAGTATTTCGTTTGAGCTCATGCATTTGAAACACATCTCCATGTGCTTTGACATGTGATTGAACTGTTTGGTTGTGCCAACCTTATTCGATAGTGGCTTATAAGTTTACACCTTGTTTATCGTTTCTTTACTGTTTCACGCGAAGCGGATCCTAACCGTAATGTCCATACGTAATGTGTGAAAACAGCACAAAAACAGGTCGTGGTGTGTGTGTGTGTGTGTGTAATGCATGCAAATGAGCCAGTTGTTCATTAACATGGGTTAAAACGCTATCTGCATGTGTTTGGGCACGTGGTTGAACAGGTTAGTCGTACCAACTGTACCAACAGTAGCGTACAAGCTCAACTTGTTTACCACTTTTTCACTGTTTCAAGCGATGCGGATCCCGAACCTATCGCCCATACCTGAATAATGCAAACAAACAAACCGGTCGTAGGGTGTGACGTAACTGGATGCGAATAATTATTTCTGGGAGTTGTTAATTTGAATAATTACTAAACAATCATACCCCGTTTCTAGAAAATCTATCGCTCAGTTCCTCTAGAGTATAGATTCCAGAATTCATAGTGAAATTTTATCTAAATTAATATTTGCCGTAGCTTTAAAAGCGCATGTTTTTGCATGCGCATTCAGGTTATTCCGGTTATACCTTAGCTTGAATGGTTTATTGCTCTCAAAGCTAGTTAATATGAGTTAAAAACAAAATATGCTTATACATATTATTTATTTATACCACTAGTTTTAACTAATATACTTCAAAAATCATGCATCAATTTGTACAAATGTGTCATGATAACCTAGGCCGAATCGTTGCCTTTCAACGCTTCGTGAGGTATAATGAGTTCTCAGTATTTTTCGATTTTTTAAATTTTACAATGAATTTTAACCAACAGAGAGAATTGTGTTATTTTTTCATAATGAAAATTAAAATGATTATTCCGTGCATTTGTCTTAAACATGCTAAACATTGTAATCTAACTAGAAGCACTACTGGCATCCATTGTTACAAATATATTTGAGAGCCATGACAGATTATTGGTAACCGGTTCCGTTTACGTAAGAATCGTGTTTCATTTATTAATGTAAATTCATTATGCATCCAGATATAGATAATGACATTTTCCGTTTTCAGCTTATACTCTATGTTCTGCAAATAAAAACCAGAGAAAATATTCCATTGAAAAATATTAACTTCATCATGTATCCTGACCGAAAATCCTTATTCAGCTTATGAGCACTGTTGGTTCCAAATCGATTTACGGCCCAGGATTCAAATCTACTTGATGGCTCCGTTATAGTGAACATAAAGTTAATCTGGTGTGCACAAAGTATCGATATATCACAGTAATCATTTAAAGCAAGCATTCATATCATAAACGCATGTGTTACCAAGAATTACATTGTTCGGTCCAAGTGGATTATTTTTAATTATTTAATTACCCAGTTAACTGCGATGCCGCATAATAGATCAAGATGATATGTGTTTTGTGACTTACGATGAAGGGTAGATTGCCATGTAAGGATGGTACTTCCGTTTAGCACATCGAAGCTCTTGCTGACGCATCACTATATCCACTGCATACACTGTTTTTTTTATATCTTGGATGTAAACGTTTCCAATCAGAATGGGGTATATCTACCATTCTACCACTACCTAAACGCAAAGACAAATCTGTGTGTTCCAACTATTGCGAAATAAGCCTCATCTAATTCGCAGCTAAATAGTTTGCAAAGTTAATGCTAAATCGCTTGTCCGCCGCAATAAATATGCTCACCGTGCTCAACCCAGTTGTGTTTCGCCTCAGGGATGTGTAGACAAAATATTTACCTTTCGCAGGATTCTGAAGCACCGTGCATGCTATTAACATCAAACTGTAACATGTTCACTCGATTTCCTTGCTGCCTTCGACTCCTTAGACGGGGTTTGTTTATGAGATATCGTGCTATCGGAATGGGATCTAACATTATTAGAGACTATTAAAACGATACTAAAGTTTGTGTTCTCGTCTATGGTGAAGAATCTTGCGAATTTAATTTGCACATGTGGGCCAGACAAAACTGTCCTTTATCATCACTTTGTTCAGTTATGTTGTCGAGTAGATCAACAGCAAAAGTCAGGCTTGAAATAAACGCAGCAAAATTAAAGCAATTTTTCCTACTCTATACCTGAATGCATACAATTGGAAGTCCATGGCTGTTCGACGAAACATATGGTTTGTAAAAGTCTTGCAGATCCAGCTTCAAGTTTTAGCTGCTAAAGATTAAACCGAATCTAAATGTGCATTCTGAAGGAAAAGATCAACCGTAGATATTCTCCATGAGACCATTTTAAAAATAGTCTCGCAATCATCCTATTCTATTATATGCTGTTTTTATTTAATCAAAGCATTTAACCACGTTAGCATGAAGAGTCTTTATAAAATAATGCCGTCAAAGACTGTTCAAACTTGTTTTTTTCAATCTGGCATGAAAAGCTCAGTGCTTTTTAACGGTTGCAGTTCAGAAGCTTTTGAAGTTAACCGAGGCCTTAAACAAGGGTGTGTTTCAGCTCCCACATTGTTCGTTATCTTCTTTGCTCTGCTGGTAAAACACGCTTTAATGACAAAATACAAAAGATATTTACCCACACACGCGATGTGACGGCAAGCTGTTCACAGTGAACCGTATTAGAGCACAAACCACGGTACGAGATGCGGTCATCCGCGATCAGCCATTATTGCTCACTCCTAAGAACACCCTTAGTCACTAATGGACTGTTTTTTGTCACCTTTTAAAAACATTGACCTGACACTAATCACTAGCAACATCGAAGTCTGTTGTTAGTTGAATGTATCACCACCTATCTTCATTGTTGAAAACTGTCAGCTTGAACCAGTACATCATTTCACATATCTTGGTTGAACCATTGCGGATAACCTCTCGCTAGAGCAACTGCCATCTTGTGTTCTTCAAACTCTCGTGTCTAGAATAAGCGCAGGTTGACAGTGAGAACAAAGATGATGGTACACCGCGCGTGCGTACTAAATGCTTTACTTTACCGAAGAGAGATCTCAACCATAGGCGCAAATCACGAATGGAATTCTGATGCTTTCCGTTTACGAAACATATCGTGGATGGATAAATTAACGAATTCTGAAGTGCTTCAAAATCTGGTCTACAAAGCATGTTCAACCTACAACGACAACGCCACCTACGCTGACTGTTTCATGTGTATAGAATGGAAAATGGTAGTACTTCAAATGGTTTACTCTATAATGAGCTTAAATTGGAAAGTCGACTATGGGCAGACCGCACTTGCGGTACAAAAATTCGCAAAAGAGATATGAAATATCTCGGCATTGACCTCAAGATATCGAAGAATTTGCCTGTAACCGCTCAATTCAAAGAAGTTGTGTAAAGCGTCACGCCTGAGCTGATTAAGAGAAGATACAGCTCTTTGTTGCTGACCGAGTACTTTCCGTTTGTGTGAGCACTGCTGGAGAGTTTGTCACTCCAGAATCGGATTGTTCAGTCATTCCAAAAGCTGCGAGCATGACACCATACACATGTGAAGTACATTCATCTTCGATATCGGTTGATTAAGACTAGCGGTAATCTCTAAATACCTAGGTTCTAGAATTTTCTCAATTGGTAAACGGAAATTGAAGTTTATTCAAGGCATGATCCTGATTAATCTTTGCAGCCCGAAAGTTTGTTTCAAAATAAAACTTCATGTTCACCAATTAGCAATCCTTTTTTACTACTGTATTAATTTGATAAGTGGCAGCTGAGGTCACATGATGTACATTCTTTATAAGCGTGTGTCGTCTGGTGCCTTGAGATCCGATATAACAATCGGGTATCTTATGTTGCTTTTTAAATAAGAGGCAACAAAATACATCCGCTTTCAATCCACACTCAAAGAGAAAACTGCTCTGAATTGGACACTTTCTCCTAGAGACACATATGTCGCTCTCAGTTATTTCTTTGTCTCTCAACCGGGTTGTAATTGACTTCGACGACGAGTCGGTAAATTAGAGATCTGACTGTCAACTTTGAAGGTGAATGTAAATGCTTCGGAAATGTTTACCGTGTACAGTGTTCAAAATCGGGCACGCAAATGGATAACTATCTACAACGATTTAGTGTCCGATCGACACGAATTAATTAACGTGATTAAAAACATTAAGAATAAGGACTAATTCCCTTGTAGATCCAACCAAACGGAAGTAACGTATAAATAAGTTTCGTCGTCAATTTAAGTAAACTTAACAAATGCTCTTGGATTGTGGAGTTAGGTTACTAAAATTCTTCTTTTGAGATTACCTAGATGATTCAATATAATATATTATACAAATTCCATCATGTAAGAATATGATTGATAATTGATTACTGGAATCTCAATCATTTAAATGTTGTTTTTCCTAAATACTTCTTTGAATTATATTTATTAAAATTATTGATAAATAATGTTCAATCAACACTAATGTATATAGTAATGGGTATAGACAAATTTGAGTTATTTTCATATTGATTCGGCACATGATAGTTATTGAAACGTGATTTCGTAAAAAAATTATGTTAAACTGAATTCTATAAGCAAATCTTATGCCGGTTAATCTAATTACTAGTTTAAAACATTAAAATGAGAGAAGGATAGAAAATCGAGTTAAATTAATAAAGCAAAGTTCCACTGATAAAAGAAGTTTTATTTTGAACATCAGAAATCATTAAATTTTGAAGAATGTTCGAAATATGGTCATAAAATAACTCGAAGCATTTTGCGCAGAAATGTCTATTGCGCAAATGTCTTTTAAGCTGATTATATCTAATGATGCACTGTTAAATATTGTGCTAAATGAGCGATAAATTATTGTTTTACTAACGCGAATAAAATAAATAACGTGAGTGTCAATGAACTATTGTCGCATAAAAAAGACAATGAGGAAAACTTTTTAAATATAATTTTCAAAAAATTACAGCCTATAGATATCATTCCTTACTCGTCAGATTATCATTTTACCAATGGTATCAAACGTTTCAGTTATTTATAGAGCATGCACACATATGGAATCAAAACTTAAAGCTTTTATTCACCGAGAACATTGACAGTCCCATTGCTGTAAACAATACAGCAGTTTACTGTCAACGACAGAGTTAAACAACGAAATGTAAATGATCTTTTTTCTAAAAGACAACTGACCTCCTTAAATCACATGATAAATTCAAGCGCGCTCGATCTGCATAGAGTAATTCACTTGATTTGTCTAAACGCTTAAGCGTGTTTTCCGATTGATAAACAATTGTTTTTTAATATTTCAAAATTTGGGGGGGATTATTGTATTGCATGTAAAGTTATATTAAAACTTCAATAAATGCCAAATAATGTTCGCCTTAATTCGTCAACAATATTATGACAATCAAAATAAGCATTGTACTTTAGGACACCGAATTTTTATTGCGCATTTATTCGATTTGAAAGTGCATCTAAAGGACCGTTTCATGTCAAGATAAACGCTCTCTGTAATTCAAATGATTTAACCATTATTATAAAAGCTGAAGATTGCAACTTGATAATAATGAACTATTATAACATTGCATTCCGGTAAATAAAGCACATAATTTGCACTCAAAAATTTAGTACAGAGAATGCTTCATGTTTACAATAAAAATGCTTCTAACACCATCAAAAAATGACAAATATGAATCTCTGAAAACATAAGCAAGTGCTTTTAAATGCTTTTAATTTCACAAAAAACTGTAAGCATGTAATTTAAGCCGGCAATAATCTGTAGGAAAATATAATTTACATTGTCGACGTCACTAATCCTGAACCGAAATGAATGCGCTTTTGTGTAATAAAATGAATATTACAGACAAATCAACGAAAATATGATTAAACTTTTCAATCTAAATGTAACTTAGCTTTGTTCGTTGTAATCATATGTGGTAATCATTATGCTTTTGTTTCATGACTGCTTACTACTCCAAAGTAATTTAATACAGAACAATACTAGACCAAGCTCAATAAAGCTGAAACTAATAAAGTTGTTTCTATATTTTTGAGCAATATTAGCCAGGTTTTTTCAGCAAATTCTTATACATATTGATTGCTCACCTATCAGACATACAATAGGTTTTTAGTTTAATACCAATGCTATCTCAAGCTCAGAAGCCTAAGCAATAATTTTTGAAAATGTTGAAAAATAACGACTTGAAAAATCTTCAGAGTTCAGATTGTTGTTTATGTTATCAATTAATCCTTAAAATACATAGAAATATCACTTTGCGTCATTATTCCGCGGCAACCTGCAGCATTATAGTAATCCAAATTTCATCACGGTATTTACAAAGATATTGCCACAACTATCTAGATTTCCTCACCCTTGAAATGTTAGGCGAAACCAATATAAATGAGGTACAAAAATTGTAGCGGCAATGACCGAAGCTTTTGACAGACGTTCTATCAATCTAAAAAGTCTAACTGGTATTTATCATGAATATACATATATACGTGCAAACGCGTTCATTAAGTTTTTCAATTAAATATATATTTTATTACATGTGCACGATTTTTTGTCTTCCATTTATAAACCCGCCACTGTCCAGGGGCAAATTCTGCTCGAAAATAATACATGAGAGAACAACAATATGCTAACGGAGCAATAACAATGCTTCCCTATAATTCAGTCTCAAAACGCTCGATATTCCTAAAGCTTCCTTATTTAGTTTATATTTTCTTTAAAGCTTCACGCGATGTAAGGTCTCAATAAATTTAAATAATGAAACAATTGAGTTTAATATTCACTTCAGTTCAGTTCAGTTTGCACAGGACAGTATGTGGTTAACGAGCCAATCAAGCGTCTAGAATTTCTTTCGGTGGAAAGCTGCAAAGAAGCAACCACCACTGTCAACGCGTTTTTTCTTATTGTGATTTGGATATCCTCGACGATCGCGCAGCCAAGGGATAAGCAAATCGAGCGTCCAGAATTTCCATCTGTGGAAAGCTTCAAAGGAGCGCGCACCACTGCCAAAGTTGGTTCATTTTTCTCTGGTATCATCGTCGTATGCGGAGGTACGTCCGGTGTTTTCCAAGCCGTTCTTTGGTCCCAGAATTTGTAGCTGCGACTGAGAAAAACGTAAAGGGTTTCTCTTCACCAAGCCGGTGAAAGTTTAGCTATGGAAAATTGGTGCGTACATTTGAAAGATGACATTTAAAACGAGGCATTATATAACAGGATTTTTTTATTTTTTAAATCGTGGTCAAGACCATATAATTTCAAAATAAAAAGGACAATTCTGACGAAAGACAACCTGTATATTCATTTAATAAGTCTGGGAAAAGCCCAAGCCACAAGGCATCTAAACCCCTTTTGAATGAACCTATTGATGTGCAAGCTATTAGTTCCCCAGGCAGCTTGTTCCAGAAGCTTACCGCTCTTTCACTGAAAAAGTGTTGCCTGAGATTCAGACGGCTGTGGTTTTTCGCGAGCTTCAATGTATGTCCTCTAGTTGAGGGGTTGATCGCTCGAGAGAACAGGATTTGACAGCCCTCGTCGCCTAAGCCTTTCAGGATTTTGAACGTTTCTATGAGGTCACCCCGTAGACGCCGACGCCGAAGGGAGAAGAGACCTAAATAAATAAGAGTGTATGAAACAGAAAACAGTTAAAATTATAGGTTAACATGTATCGAAAATCTAACACATGAGATCGAAATAAGTGATGGCATCCATTGCGCTATATTGAGCCATATTTGTGTTCAACCTTACCGTCCTAGCATGCAAGATGCATTTTGCAGGTATCAGTATCACAGGGCGATAGTCGAAATGAGTGCCCAGATAATTTCGAAGGTGTGCTTGAAAACACCCGCTACTACCATGATTGATTCGTAAGTAACGCATGCCTGTGTAACTCTGAATGGAAGATGGGAGAGGTATCCTCACCGAAAGGTATCAGTATCTGGTAAAACATCAATCCAGAATTCAGCTGCCAAACGAATGTTCAGTTTGCACAAGACAGTATGTGGCTAACGAGCCAATCGAGCGTTAAGAATTTCTTTCGATAGGGACAGTCACATGCCGCATGGTTCGTCATAAACGTTTCGCGTTTGGAAGCGAAAACCTCAACAGATTCTGATAGTGTGATTTCTTCAGGCAAATAGTTCCAAGTGAAACAAATTCTTACCAAGAAAATATTACGACGTATATCCAATCGAGAATGCGGAATGCTTAAAGTCTTTGAATGTGTTCGAGTAAGGTCATTGGGCTTTAGCAAGTGTTTAAGGGGATGGTTTTGCAGAATGCAGGATTTTGAAGGTCAACATAAGGTCACTGCGAATCCGCCGTTGGGTAAAAACGTGTAGCTTCAGTTTTAACATTCGCTCTGTGAAAGGCGAATTTCTGTACCGGGAGATTAACTTTGTAGCACGACGATAAAACCTGTCGAGTAGTTCTAAATCCTTCCTCAGCCATGGTGCCCAGGCTTTGATGGAATATTCCATAACAGGACGTATATACGTGTTAATTACCCGGCTTTGCATTTCGGGCGGAAAAATCCTGAATATTCTTTTGAGAAGACTCTAGATACGGCAAGCTTTATTGTACACTATCCGGCAATGATATTCAGGCTTAAGGTTAAACGAAACCCAGATACCAAGATTTTTTCTGCGGTGGTTAAGACGAGATCTTGCGTGCCAAGCTGATACGTGTGGTGCAGACATTTTCCAAGCTGCAGAATTTAACATTTCGCATGGTTAAATGGTAACTCATTTGACTGCGACCAACGAAAATAAGATGCACAGATCCCGTTGTAATGCCATACAGTCAAGCTCCGAGCCTTCCGGAACTCCACTCGTGACATATATTTTTCTAGATAAGGTGCTGCCAACGCGAACTTGGACGTGTCTATCATTAAGATAGTCCCTCATCCAATTCATCAATATTCCCGTTATTCCATAAGCTTCGAGCTTTTTAATTAAGATGTCGTGGTTGACTCTGTCGAAAGCTTTGGATATATCGATGTAGCAAGCATGTACAGCCTCACCTTCGTATAGTGCCTTGGTCCAATCCTCGAACGTTATAAGAAGGTTATATAAACAGCAACGATCTGTTTGAAAACCGTTTTGTGCTGTGGTCAAAATATTTTGGTTTTCAAAATATTCTCTCATGCGTGCGGCCACAATGCGTTCCTCTAATTTAGAGATCACCGGAAGTAACGTTACCTATCTATAGTTTGCTGTGTCTGAACGGCTATCGCCTTTATAAATTGGAGTAATCATCCCTGCTTGCCATTGCGGTGGCATTTTTCCTTCATTTAAGCTGAGGTGGAATATGCGAGTGTAAGGAGCAGCCAAAGCAATGCGACACTTGCGAAGGATGGCAGGGGTACTTTTGTCTGCGCCAGGGAACTACTTTTCGTTTAGTTGACAAAGTTGCCGCCCAACCATGTATTCCTTGATAGTCATTTCACTTAGTAATTCGAAATATGCCAAACTTGGTGGAACTTGTTATGGGATGCAATGGTTGGGATTGAACACAAATGAGTAAAACGTTGCTAAAGCATCGGTTGTATCTTGTGCAGTGTGGGTCAATCCATTAGGTGTTAGTTTGATCGTTCATTTACTATCTTGTAGAGAAGTTTAGGATTCTTTTTTATTCTCTTAGGCAAGTTCCATTGGAATTGCATTCGATCTTCTCTTACAAGTGTCGTGATATGATTCCGTATTTTACAGAATCGCTTCCAAGTTGCTTCTCTACCCATGACTCTCGCTTAACAGCTAACCATCTCTTAGTTCTACTCCGAATAACAAACTGGTTGTTGTAGTTGCATTTGTGTGGTACCAAAATCGAGTGTTCGTCAATCTTCGAATTCAGATAATTTAGAAACGTATTATAATATGAGCCAGAATCCATTGAATCAAACTCATGAACGTGTGCATCCTGTAATCTGATATTTAAGAATTGAAATTGTATATTCCTCATGACTTTCGTCTGTTCGCTTAATCGTTGCACACTACATACATAATCAAACAAAAGCACCGTATGATCATTCTTTCCCAGTGGTGTCAGGTATTGTATATCCTCTACCGCGGTTGCCTCAGGCGATAAGACAAGGTCAAGGGTTGAAGGCTGGTCAAGACCCCGACAGCGAGTTGGCTGGTTAACGTGGTTGTGCGGTAAAGCAATTTATCTAACCTCCTTGAATTTATGTTCAAACGAATGCAGGGGTGTTCACCTCTTTAAAGAGATGCGGGAGATTAAAATCGCCAATGATCAGCAATTGCGTAGTCTGGCAGCTTGTGATGTGTTGCAAGGATTCGATAAGCTTATCATTGAATGAGTTTTCGGACGATGGCGAGCGGTAAATGATGTCGATCGTACATTCATCTCAAATGACTAGCTTTACTGAATATCACATTGAATCAGAAAGGCTGAGGTCAGGATGATCGATGACGTTACACTGCGCTAAACGTTCGTGATAGTAGACTGCAACTCCATCACCAGATCTTCGATCGCGATCGCGACGGAGCAGTGACATTTTTGGAATCAAAAGCTCAGCATCAGTCATGCAGGGTTGGAACCAAGTCTCTGTAACTACAATCAAATCGGATGAAGGTCTATCACAAAGCTCACATGGTTAAACACCCAACATTTGTATATATGCACTTGATCGTATTTGTATTAGACAATGTCGGATAGTGTAATGTATCTATTGGTCCGACTCGCAATGAGTCGGAACTTTTCGTTTTTTTGTAACATTTTGACTGTCAGTAACAACCTGGATAATCTCTTGGCGTCGTGATCGTGGAAGATATTCAATGGACAATGAGAAAAAATATTTTGGCTGTGGTGCTTGCTTCTTTGCAGCTTTCACCGAAAGAAATTCTGAACGCTGGATTGGGTAGTTAGCCACTTACTTTTCTTTGCAACTAAAATGAAATGAAATGAAATACAATAGGATAATCATTTAGCTGACCCTTGATGATTTCAAAGGGACAACCAGAAAATAACTTTAGGCAATAGTGGGTTCTTCTCTACATCTTTTCACTGATAGAAATTCTGGACGCTCGATTAGCTCGTTGGTCGCTTACTCTACTGTGCAATCTGATCTGAACTGAACTGCTATATAGGATCGACACAACCTAGTCTATTTGCTTGAGTAAAGGAATTTCTTACAGATACGACATCCACGCTATCAGAAGTGTTGTGCGTTCCGCTGGTCAGGTTGTTCACAAAATCTGTAACATTAGGGGTCTTGCCACAAGAATTGAAACAGGGTATTATTGAACCTATTTTTAAGAGTGGAGACCCAGTAGTCCAGCTAATTACAGGCCGGTCTCATTGACTTCTGTGATCGGTGAAATTTTAGAGAAGCTGATCAAAATGAAATTAGAGCACTTTCTTTTGGGCTGTGGGCGTTGGTGTCCACAACAACATGGATTCACCAAACATCGCTCATGTGTAAGTAATCTGCTACTGGCACGAGAAAGTTGGTGTGCTTTGACTGATTCTGGTCAAGCGGTCGATGTCATTTTTATCGACTTCATTAAGGCGTTCGACCGCGTGCCCCACCGCCGATTGCTCGTCAAGCTGGAGGGTTTGGGTATTCAAGGTTGTCTACTTAAGTGGATCGAGGCTTTCATCTCAGGGCGGCCAAACCGTGTGGAGGTGAATGGAGTTTTGTCTCCCGAGATGATAGCAGGCTCCAGAGTGCCGTAGGTATCTGTCCTTGGACCATTGTTATTCAAAATTTTCGTGAATGATATTCCGGACGCGGTAGTGATCGATTGTCTTTTTATCCGCCTCTGTCAGTTCCTGCGACGGCCACAAGCAACTGCAACAAGCAGTTGATGATTTTGTTAGCTGGACACATCGCTGTTCAATGCCTATCAATGAGTACAAGACAGTAGTCATGCGCATGTACTCCGATGACACTGGTGGTGAATACATTCTTTGAGGTAAGCCTTTTAGAGCGGTGACAGTTAAAAAAGACTTAGGGATTCTAGTTATGGATTCCTCGAAGTCGAAGGCTGACACTTGTCGAGAATAGGCAGCGCTACCAGGATGCTCTGGGCGATTCGGCGTTCATTTGTGTCCATTGCCTCGCAAATGTTCCAGACACTTTTCTCTGCGTACATTCGTCCTCTGTTTCAATATGGGCTACCTGTTGCATTGAGTCAGTCTAAAGGCGAATGCGACTTCTTGGACAGGGTACAAGGAGGGGCACTAAGATGGCTTGTGGAATGCGCCAACTCGCGTACGAGGATAGGAGGAGCTTACTGAAACTCTACCTCCTAGAACTTCGAAGGGAAAGATTTGATTTGCTCCTGAGACGCCGTATTCTTCTCGGTCAATGTGGAGACGAGTTTCTCTAGAACTTCCGATTAGTAGGTGAGTCCAGGACTGGGGGACATCACCCTAAGTTGCAAACGAGTAGAAGGCTGAAGCTGAGTAATGCGAGCACGCTATCCACGCGAGTGCTAAACACTTAAAACTCTCAAACGAAAGGGCTCCTGTCTCTACCATTAGAACAGCTATTCAAAAGCGCGTTGGATGAGGATTTGTTGAAATGGATGTGATTGATCCCCGGAGTGATATTGTGGTGTTCCTCTACTCTCAGGGCTTACCTTGTCAGCAGGAATCAGCCATGTCTATTACTGTCATAAAGCTTAAACGGGATTTTATCCCTTTTGCTTTCGATTCAGAAGAAGAAGAAGAACCACACCGACTTGATCAGTGGGGTACACCCAATTGTCGGTACTCGGTCGCATTCATTGATGACTTGCCATCTGCCTTAAAGTGTCCGTGTTGTAATTCCGCGGATGATTTGAAGTTCATCAGATAAACGAATAATGATAACTTGATGCACGTCCTTGTGTGGATCATAAACTGGTCATAATAGTGGACCTCCCAGTGAACATTTATAAGAGGAAACTCTTGTCAGCACTGGTTAATAAGCTTTCAGTCCAGGTATAGGGAAATTTACCCAGTGTTAACGATACACAGTGTGTTAAGGATTCAAAAGTACTAGCTATGACTGACTTAAAATGGGAGGACCTGTGCGCCGCTGCAGCTCAACGTGCTCGCAAATTGATTTTTCCGGCTGAAATCCGTGCTATCCAGCAGAACACCCCATTTATTCCTGCCACTTTACAAGGCATTCCTTCTGCCGCATTTAGAGTATTGTGTCAAGGAGAGTGCCCTTACTACAAGAAGGATATCGTTTGACACGAAAGCGTAGAGCGTCTCGCAACTCGCATGATTGAGTTTCAGCGAGGTAAGTGTTATGATTATGAATGTTAGATCCGATTGTAAGAATATCAAAAGACGAAGGCCCGAGAACTAGGCTTTAATCTTCTAGAAACCGAGGTATGCAATCTGGAATATAGAACGGTAATACTAAGGTGCGAAATAGGAATACAGTTAGCAATAGAAAACAGGAACGGGAAAATATCATCACATTCTCTCTCGCCGAAAAAAACGCGTACAATAGTTTCACTCATTCAGGTTTCACACTTCGCGATTACGAAGACAATATGGTCTTGTTTGCTGCTGCTTGATAAATAAATCTTCAGTGGACAATTGATTATCGGCATTTTCCGGTTTGGTACTTTGATGCTCAGAAACTTCCGGTAAAGCTTCATTTTGTGAACTGCTATCAGGATACTCAACTGGATCTGCGGCTGGTGCAAGATGACGCAGTGAAACAGTTTCTTCTCGACCATCTGGAAATCGTATGTGAGCACATTCGGGATTGCTCTCAACCAGGTCAACCTCTTCGACCAGAGAGTCATATTTAGATGACCCTGTATTTCTTTGAAGTAGTACACGGCCGGGAGCTAATAGCCAGTGAGGTTAGGAGCTGCCGGTTACGGACCTGCGAAAGTGACGGAACATTCTTTCATGAGGCGTAACGTTGGTGGCTGTACACAGAAGTGAACGAATAGAATGTAGCGCGTCCGGTAGCACTGACTGCCATTGATCAATTTTTAAGTTTCGAGAACGTAAGCACAATGAGACTGTTTTCCATAGAGTAGCATTCAGTCTCTCTACTTACCCATTACCGCGTGGGTTATAGCTTGTGGTTCTACTAGTGGCCACTCCATGTTCGTGTAGGAATGTTTTTCACTCCGCAGACATAAATGAAGCACCTCTATCTGATTGAATGAAGGAGGGTAGACCAAATATTGAAAACAGATCAATAAGGCGCTGTATGATCGTGGAAGCTTTCATATCCGGACAAGGAAATGCGAAAGGAAAACGGGAATATTCATCGATCACGGTCAGAATGTAACTGTTACGTGTTGATGAAGGAATCGGTCCTTTAAAATCGAGACTCAAACGTTCTAACGGTTGGGTGGCTTTTATTAAGTGATTAACATCCGGCTTGAGCTCACGACAAGCAGAGCACTGCTGAATGATTGTCTTCACATCATCAAGGGAATACGGTAGATTTTTGGACCGAACAAAATGGAAAAAACGGGTCACGCCTGGATGACACATGTTTTCATGTACGATTTTCAAATCAAGTAACGAATGACTTGATGAACAGTAAGCTCTCGAGAGCGCATCTGCAGCTTGATTCTGGGTTCCGGGTCGATAGATTACATCATAAGAGAATTGAGATAGCTCAATGCGCCAGTGTTGAACTTTGTCGTTTTTTATTTTTCCACCGAGCTTCGAATCATACATAAAAGCAACGGATCGCTGATCGGTTATCAATTTAAAATGCGTCCCCAGTAGATAATACCGCCATTTTCTAATTGCTTCTATGATAGCGTATGCTTCCTTTTCTACAGCAGAATGTCTTCGTTCACTAGAACTTAGTGTTCGAGAAAAGAATGCTACTGGACGGCCATTTTGGTTCAGTGTTGCAGAGATAGCGATATCAGATGCATCAGTTTCGACCACCAAAGGCACGTTTCGGTCTACGGTCATTACTGCAGCTTCCATTAATTCTGCCTTGAGAGCTTCATAGCTACGTAGGAGATCTTTAGACAACGGAAACTCCGTGTTGTGGATGAGGGGGTGAATTTTATCGGAGAATTTCGAAAACCACTGAGAATAGTACGCAAACATACAAATTACCCGTTGCTGTGACTTCAGATCCGTAGGCGGAGGAACGAGAATTAATGGTTTAAAGCGATCCGGATCAGGTTTGATCTTCCCGAATGAAACGTTATATCCTAATAAACAAATCTCATTCGCAGCAAAAATGCACTTCTTGTTGTTGAGTGTCAATCCGTACTGTTTAGCAATGTGTAAGAATTTATCCAAGTTGCGATTATGCTCGGCTATTTCTTTTCCACAAACCGTGATATTGTCAACATAAACATATGTTCCATCAAGATTTTCTTTGCGAATTAATTCATCGATAGCACGCTGGAAGCAAGCTACACCATTAGTCACACCGAATGGTATTCTGCAAAATTGATACAGATTATTACAAGCCTCAAATGCAGTAAATTTTTTCTCGTCTTCTCTGATAGGGATTTGATGATACGCGCTTTCTAGATCAAGTGTACTGTATACTTCATAGCGGGATATCTTTTCAATGATGGCGTCTATACGCAACAAGTTCAGTGGAACGATTGATGGTTTGACTGTAATCAATCACCATACCCTTCTTTTGACGTTCATTTGTGGTTACCAGCACCTGGCAACGCCAAGGAGACTTGGATGGTTCAATTATACCGTCAGTAACTAATCTGTTTACTTCAGATTTGATAAACGATTCGTCAGCTTGGCTAAACCGCCGTGATTTAATTCGTATTGGTTGGCATGCAGGCGATAAATGCGCGAATAACGTAGGCGCGGGCAGACTAGATGTCGTTAGACCACATACAGAAAAGGTAGGGCGATCTCCCTGGAACGAGAGTTGAACGCTTTCGTGATGTTTTAAAAAGTCATGTCCGAGAAGGATATCAGTGCACAAGTGTGGGAGTACGGAAAGCTTAACATCGTTATATACTGTTCCGTTATGCGACAAAGAAACAACACAATGTCCCTTGGTATGGCTTCGTAATTGTGTAGAAGCTAAAATGATTTCGCTGTGTGACTGATATGTAGGAAATTTATGCCTCTGAACAATGGATTCGCATACGAAACTTTCTGAACTTCCAGTATCGATCAATGCATCTAACTTCACACCGTTCACAATGACTTTAGTGATTGCATTTGAAAGACAAGCTGGAGCAGCAGCGGTGATGACAGAGGATGCTACAAATGGTGATGCAGATGCAACATGTTTATCAGATTTGGAAGAACGGCATACCGATCGAAAATGTCCCATTTTTCCACATGCCTTGCAGACTGCATCACGAGCAGGACACTTGTGATGAGGATGTCTATCATAACCACAAAAGTAGCAAAGGCCTTGGAGCTTCCGGTTGATGCTGGCCAACGTTTTATTTGGGACTGAATCTATCGGTATGTTTTGGTGGCTATGCGTTTCTGTTTGCACAGTGTTACAAGGAATTTCCTGGATGGGTGATGTATAAGAATGTGATTGCTTCTGCGCCATGTCTAGAGACTTGGCTTGGTCAAAAGCAGTTTGGACGTCTAGAAATTTATTTTCAAGCAAGCGTTGTCGGATAGAATTCGAAGACATTCCCGTAATGAAAGCATCACGTATGGCTTCGTCTTGATACTCGACAGCAGTTACAGATTTGAAGTTACAGTCCCGTGAGAGCGAGCGGAGTCGCTGCAAAAACTGATCGAGGCTTTCGCTGGAATCTTACTTACTCTGTGCGTATTTGTTTCGCTTGGAATTCCCTGCCAGCCGATTTGGTAAGCTCAAACACTTTTTCTATATTTAAATTAAAACTAGACGATTTCCTGAGAGCCAATCCAAATTATGATCCGAACTATTTATAATCTATCGTTACCAGAATTATTTTGATTTTGACATTTTTCTACACACATATACACATATACACTTGTACCTATAGTTCAACTGCATGGTTATTGTAAAGTAATTGCTTTTTCAACCATAAAATCTTGAATCTTGAATCTTGAATCTAGTAGATGTCGAGCAAAAACTTCGTTCTTCGACTGTACGTAGGTTGACTGCAGAGTAGAAATAGCTGATTCATAGGAAGTGCATTGAAACACGAGTTTATACACAGACGGGGAAAGGAAATGGATGAGTGTCTTTAATTTGTCTGGCTTATGTGAGTCTATAACATCAAGAAAGTTTGTGAATGTATAGAACCAATGTTCCCACGAGTCTGCAGCATCAGATGCATTTGGGGCGGTTTCAAAGCGTTCAGGAAGAAGTAATCGATCCATTTCGAGAAGATTAAATTGTTATGATTATGAATGTTAGATCCGATTGTAAGAATATCAAAAGACGAAGGCCCGAGAACTAGGCTTTAATCTTCTAGAAACCGAGGTATGCAATCTGGAATATAGAACGGTAATACTAAGGTGCGAAATAGGAATACAGTTAGTAATAGAAAACAGGAACGGTAAAATATCATCACAGTAAGCTTTACGCTGCACGCCTAAAATCCCTAGTACTTTTCTCACTTACGCGCCGTCGATTGAGAGGCGAATTAATAAAACCCTTGAGTTTTTTAAGGGGTTAAGCGGCGTTATCATAAAAACTATTTTCCTTTCATCCCGAGCTGGGTACTCGCGAGCATTCACTCAAACTTGCTAAAGAGAGATAGAGACTAGACTCCTGATAGGATGGTAAATTTCTGGAACCGGCTTCCAGAAGAACTTATATTCTGCAGTTCTGTAGCGAGTTTTAATAATGGTTTGGAACGAATCTTGGGTAAGTTATTTTCTGAATACTCTCCATAATAACTACGCAAGATTAGCTAGTTCATCATTTTCAGCGTCACCTGGTAAATAAAGTAAATGCTAAAGTTCTTTTTTGATACACGAGTATTCTTTATCTCTCACCGTACTGGTGAAGAGAAATCGCTTTTTATTTTTTAAACATCAATCTTAACGAGGTGCTTCCAAAATACAACCTGGATAATCTCATGGCGTCGCAATCATCGAGGATATCCAAGGCGCAATAAAGAAAAAATGTTTTGGCGGTGCTGTTCGCTTCCGTTCAGATTTCTACCTAAAGAAATTCTGGACGGTAGATTGGCTCGTCAGCCCCTTACTGTCCTGTGCAACCGAACTAAACTGAACTCAAACTTAAACTTGACCTTGACATTCATTTGTGTACTATTAGATACGTAAAGCGAACTTTTTTGACATCACTATTACACCGTTAGTTTTACTTAAAATATTCCCGTATTTTAACATTATCGCACGTTTTTTCATAAGCAATTAAAATATACAGTTGTATGGTTTACCAACGAAGAAGGCGTTTTTCTGAGTGCGGTTTGAATTTTTCTCTGACGTGATACTTCTCTAGTTTTTCGTTAAACTATCCACTTTGGAATATTTTGCTTCCTTCCTGGAATGTGTTATTCGACCCCGTCAAAGTTGTCTTCTTGTGCTATGTATCACCGACGTGTCGGCGCCCGATCTAAGATTGTGATCTGCTCACTCTGCTGCATGAAATCGCCTCTCTCTTGTGTTCCTAATTTGACGCACCTCGATGTAGCTGTAATACAATCCTCCTCGTCTTCACCACTGAAGTATATTTGCCCATCGTGTCTCCCTTATTTTGAAGGTCTCCGTCGCCATTCAGACTCACTCGCAAACACCCCGCAAACCACTCCAATGCGCACATCCCCAGCACGTGTGTCTAATGTTTCTCTTACTCCGACTGCTAATACGGAGCTCGCATCACGTAATATACTGGAAAACCGACTCTTTCATGTTGAGTCTCAACTTAACCGCGTATTGTTGGAGCTTGCTCAGCTTTAAAAAGGTCTCAATTTATCCACTCCAATAAATCCTCCTGTGAATTTAGAAACAACTGCCCCCCTCCCCTTGTAATGCCACCTCTAAACCCATTGCAGAAACTCTCACTGCTACTACACCGACCAAAAACAACCATGTCCTCTTCGTATGCCAAAACAAATCAAGTCAACGTTGAAACATTTCTCTGTTATTTGCACCAACGTTGTTGAGTCTGCTGAATCCCAGTTCAATGCTAAACAAGCCCATGATCTATTTCAGTGGAAACGCTTGTGTACTTCCATGAAAATCCAGGTTATCAAACTGTTATGCCTAACGAGACTCACACGTCACCGTTCTTCTGCTCACTCTGACCAACCACGTCTGCTGCGCGTCGACTTGGAAAATAACGATCAGATGGAGTGTTTTATTGTCCGCACATTATCTGTGACACGAAGCTTCGCCCTCTCGTATCCATTCCGATATAGCCTGGATAGAACGCACAAAAAATCGTCCTCCTAATGTGCAACGACAAGACACTCCTAGAGCCATCATTGTTCATGGAGTACCAGAATGTGACAGCGAAAATGAAACCGAACGTAAAGAACACGATCACGCCCAATGGCGTTTTATTTATCACCATATGAATTGCGAACCAGTCACAACAGTGTCCTTATACCGACTCCCTCGTCCAACCACTTACAATGGAAATTCGCCGCGACTGCTGAAAGTTTGTTTCCTAATCTGTGAGATGTTGCCTACTGTCCTAAATGCCTGGCGTTATGCTCGTAGAACAGCACCACCGAGTGTCCGCATTTTTCCAGACCAACCTCGTCGAACTCCAGTCACCATCACGGCTGACAGCGCAACGCAAAATCCTGTTACACTAAGCGAAATGTGCTCCAACAGCCCTACGCTGGCTACTCTCCTATCTGAAACTTCGAGTCCAAAAATAAGTGATCTTACATCGAATAACTCCTCTGATATTATGCAAAAAAACTTGATTTAGCCGGCCCTACTCTGTCCGGCCATAACGCTATGTCTGGTCTTATTTGTTATATCCCGAACAGGATAAAAAAGGCTCAACGCGCACAACAGAACTCTATTGAACAAAGTGACATGATTTGAACAAGTTCGCGATCAATATTAACGGACCAATGAAAGTAGAGTTGTAAGCGGATTTCAATTGATACGCTGTACGCGCGTGAGGGTGCATGACCGCACACACAGTCAAATATAACGTAGATATGCTGCATGTAACATCTCCCTCCTTGAGAAAGTTATTGATATGATTTTAGCGTACGATTGATATTTAGGTACAGGCCTGCGATTCCGGTTAGAGCGTCTCTGTGGTAAAGCCTGTTGCTGCATATCTGATGTGTTCTGCTCCTTTGGCTTTTGGTTTTCCGTTGGAATTTCGAAAGTATCCAACAAGATATCAAGTGGCAGTTGACTCTTTGCGTTTTGTATTCCATAATCTTCTATTGTTCGAGGTCTAATATGGTTCACGTGTCGAATGTGTTTTCGTGAACCATACTGCAACTCATACGTCACTGTGCCCAGACGACGTCCTATGATTCCTGGAATCCATTTCTCTCTCGTTCCGTGAAAGGACCTGACATATACTCGATCACCTGGTTTATAGGATCTTCCATTAGGCTTTTCACCTGTATGCAGTCCGAAGTTTGCCTGTTTTTTATGTTCTGGGATTTTTGGTAGCATGGCGCTGTGTATTGTTCTTAGTGGGCGGCCCAAAAAGAGTTCGGCTGGTGATTGTTTTCCTGGTAGCGATAGGTTTGGAGTTGTACGATACGCAAACAGAAAGATATGCAATTGTTCATTATGCGTTCCTTCTCCTTCTAGCTTCACGAGTGCTCGTTTGAAAGTATCTACAAAACGTTCAGCCTGCTCATTGGATTGTGGATGATAAATGGGCGAATGCATGTGATTGATCGTGAGGAAAGCACAAAATTCGGTGAACTCAGATGAGGTAAACTGTGGTCCATTGCCAGTGACTAACGTTTCGGGAATGCCAAATTGAGAAAATAGCCTTTTGAAGATCGATATTGTAGAACTTGTCGTGATTCTATTCATGGCATGAATTTCGGGCCATTTTAAATAGGCGTCAACAATGACCAAATAGTGTATCCCATTCAAGGGTCCTGCAAAGTCTGCATGAATACGTTTCCATGGTCCCGATGGAACATGCCAGGGCTGTGGTTCACATTCCGGAAGTAATTTGGCTGCTTCAGCACAACTGTAGCATGAGCGCACCATGTTTTCGATCCCACGATCCATGAAGGGCCAAAAAGCATAGTTCCGGCTAAGCGCTTTCATCCGACTGATACCAGGATGACCCTGATGTAATTGTCGTAGAACAAGATGTTGTAGAGCTTTAGGAATGACTACTTGATCGTGGAACATAAGACAGCCATCAACGATCGATAGTGTGAATTGGCGAGTAGAGAACTGCTTGAGATATGGATCAGTGATTTTCTCAGGCCAGCCGTTTTGTTGGAATTGCATAACTTGTTGTAGTGTTTGATCGTTTGCGGTTGCCTTGCGAACTGTTGCTGTCGTTATTGGAAGATGTCTGACGCTTGCGTTGAAAACATGGTACATCGGGTCTACTGAAACAGAAGACACTACGAAGTCCTTATTTTGGGATCGAGAACCAATGTCCGCAATGAGCCTTGAGAGTGCATCAGCGTGACCAAAGTTGCTGGTACACTTGTATCGGAGGTCAAAATCATAAGACAATAATTGTGTTGCCCAGCGTTGTAGTCGATCTGCTGTATGTACAGGTATTCCCTTCTTCGCACCAAATATTGCCAACAGTGGCTTATGATCTGTGAATAAGGTAAACTTTCGCCCGTAAATCATTTTATGGAACTTGTTAACGGCAAAGACGAGGGCCAACCCTTCTTTCTCGATCTGACTGTAGTTCCTTTCAGCAACTGTTAATGTTCTGGATACGTGCATGACGGCTTTTTGTTTTCCATCAGGATATTTATGCAACAGTACGGCGCCGATTCCATTTTGTGATGCATCTGCTGCAACGATCATGGGTAGTTTTGGATCATAGTGTGTTAGCAGTAGATCAGACGACAAGATATCCTTTATTCTGTTGAAAGAGCGCTGACATTCATTTGACCAAGACCATTTGCTGTTCTTTGTTAATAGATAATTAAGTGGTGCTCGAAGTTCGTGCATTTTTGGTACAAAGTTATGATAATAATTTACCAGGCCAAGGAAAGACTGCAATGTCACCACGTTGTGAGGCGGTGGCATGTCTCTGATCTCCTTGATTTTGTCTGGATCAGGTCGTCTACCTTCGTGATTAATTATTGATCCCAAGTAGGTTATAGTGTCTGTCATTAGAGTGCATTTTTCTGGCCTGACACGGAAACCGTACTCCTCTATGATTGTGAAAAGTTGATTTAAGTGATCATAATGTTCTTCGCGATTCTGGCTAGATACGATGATATCATCCATGTAGGCTTTAGCAAAGGATAATCCGGACAGCATGGTGTCCATTATTTGCTGAAAGATTGCTGGAGCGCATTTGACACCGAAAGGCAGACGATTATAACGATACAACCCTTTGTGTGTGTTGATGGTTAGCAGCTCTTTCGATTTCTCACAAACTGGAACTTGTAGGTATGCATCAGAAAGGTCATTCATTCATTATTCATTCATTCAGTCCTCTCCGTGCCGTGTGGCACATGAGGCGAAGACAACTTCACGCCAGTGGTTCCGGTCTGTCGCTGCTTCCGTTGCCGTCTGCACCGTGAATCCTTGTGCATGTAGTTCGCGTTCCAACGTTCTGCGTCAAGTTTCCTTGGGCCGTCCCCTTTTTCGTTTACCTTGCGGATGCCAGTGCATGGCTACGTTCGTATGCGAACTGGGATCCATCCTGCAGACATGACCGAACCACGGATCTGTTGTCATCGTTTCCGTAGCAATGTAGGTTTTACGGGATAGGGTTGCTAGCCCTAAGCCCAACCCTCCTCCTTTCTCAGACGGGCTTGGGACCGTCCTTGGCGGAGTTCATCAGAAAGGTCAATCTTTGAAAATATTTTCCCACCCGTCATCTACGAGAATAGATCCTCTGGGGTCGGTAATAGATATTGGTGTGTCTCCAGTGAGGTTAACGGAGTTAAATCACAGACTACATGTCTAACATTCGGGGTTCCATAGGGATCTGTTCCCTGCCAGTTACTTTTCAAAGTATATCTTAATGAATTATCGACTTTTTGCTGATCTGAAAGTTTGGGGTACAGTAAGCTATTCTGCTTGATTGGACGGTAAAATGGCAGCTTCATGTAAACCGATAGAAATGCACAGTAATGCTTTTAGGGCCAAGCACGCCTGAGGGTGCGTACTTCTTCGGGGCTGAAATGGGTTGATATTGAACGTGACCTGGATACAATTGTGACACGGTCGCTTAAATCCAAACTGCTGCCGCAAAACGCGCATGGTGGGCTATTAGTCGGTCGTTCTCGGCGATTACTCCACAAAAGTTTCGCATTCTTCATTCTACATACGTGAGACCAGTTTTGCAATATGGTTTGCCAGCAACCTTTCCACGAACTAATGTAGAACGTGACCAGCTGGAAAAGTGCAACGCGGGCGAGGAAAAGAGTACAGGGACTGAGATTAATTCCTTATATGGAGAGATTTCAACGCCCCTACCTCATGTCGCTCAGTATTCGGCGTGTTCGCTACGACTTGCTGCTAACACTCGGGTCCTATGGTGACGAGCTGCGCGAGTTTTTCTCTCTTGTGGCGGGATCAAGAACCCGTGGCAATGCTTTAAAGCTTTAAAGGCGAAGAACAGTACGTCTACACAAGGATTCACGCTCTCAACAACAATGATTAAATTTTTGAATGCGCTTCCGGGAGAGGTTATTGCAGCAAGATCTGAAAACCAATTCAAGCAACTAGCGGATAATGTACTGCCTGTAATCACGAGGAAGCTGTACAATGCTGGCCAGGATTTCTTCAACTGAGGTTCTACTCGATTATGTTGATGATAGAAAGAGATGCGACCCTCTGTCGTCTATCAATAAGAAAAAGAAGAATGAGAAACAGTCGTTTTCCAAATCAATGAAGTGTTGAAATCAGGGTGTTGAACTTTATGCATGACGTGTAGAGTGCGTTTCGCACCTTCCAACTGCAATGTCCTGCTGCAGGACATTTATGAAACATCACTTTGTTACTTGAAACTCAGGTGCTCTAACCTGTAGATCATTTTACGTATCTTGGTAGTTGCATCAATAATTCTGCATCGTTAGATGAGGCAATTTCGACACGCATTTTCAAGATGACCGTAATATTCTGCAACTTGGGTCACCTGCGTTTGAAAGAACCGTTTCTATAACGCAACGTTAAAGTTTACAAAGTGACAGTTACTTTACTTTTGTGCGACTATCTCCTCCTAGAGGGTGAGTCGGCTTCGTTGATGTCACAGATTTCAGCCAGCCACGCTCGCTGGTCAGAAGCGAGATCAGCGCAGATTCTAAGCCAGGTCCTCTCACAAATTGCACCAAAATCCTAATATGACTGTTCAAGATCTAACCATTGAATGTCAACTTCTGCTAAATCTTAAGCACGATACTGCGATGGTGCAGCGATCAGCTCAGCCATCAACTTTGCTACGGTAGGTCAAACAAACCTCAGTCTCACATTCGAAAAAGCCCACAACACCATGCTGGTCGTGTGGTGAATGGCGTTTCAAACGGTTTTCATTTAAAAAGCACCAATGCCAGACATGCAATCGCAGAGGTCACAGGGAAGGATTCTGTCCTCCGAACAGCAATGATGATAAGAAGATTCGTCATCCACGAAAACGGACTTTACAAAAGTCTACATTTTCGAAGCGTCAGTCCAAATCAGTTTACTCTCGGATGTGCAATCGTGCAGTACTTATGTGCTGTGCTGCTAACATCGTGCTAAATTGATTGGCCAGAGGTAGTGAGCTGCATGCTGAAACACGGTGGAGTCTCACTACCATTTATATTTCTTTTTAGATTTGTCTAAGCCTGGGCAACTTGACAGTATCTCAGCCCACGTGCAGTCTCTGACTGTGCAGCACTTTGCCTGGATCAGGCTGGTGATTTCATACTTACATACTATCAAGGCTTGTATGACTTTTGCGCTATTTCTCGTGTAGAATTCGTGAAATAGACTTAACGTCAGCTAAACTGTTGGTTGATTGAAACGGTACCTTGACCTTCTTTTTCGCGTTGATTCTCGTCTTTCTGTTACATTTAATCTTAATTTTGTTTTTTCTTCTTAATAGCAGATGACTGAAGACAGGTGCGTTTTTGCGCTTACGAATTACATTTAGGTTCGATTGGTATCAAACGGACGCTGAAGTATATATATGTTACTTTCGGAAGAATCTAAAATCTTCTGATGTCGACGTGATTTTTGATGATTCAACAGTAAGTTTCGTCCTCAGTCTACGCACAGGTATCAATTTTCCTCGTTACTCCAAATGGGAAAGAACTCCTCAAAAAATTCACCTTGGCTCATCCGATATCAGTTCGTGATTGTTCTTTTTCGGTTTCCTCAGTCAAAGTTGAGTTGAAACTCCGGAAATCGGTTGTTTCCCGCTGGGAACGACTGGAAAGCGACTCTCCTTGCCCGGTTTCTGCAATTAATGGTACATTTGTTTCCCTCCAGTTGTCCACTGCTTATATATGCTATTTTGAATTTTTTAATACCAAACTTACTATAATGATTGTGTAGACCGTAAAACATGTTCGCGCTATCTATTATTGTAGTAGCTGATTCCGCAAAACGGTTCTTTTATTATAATAATTACTTTCCTTATATATATATATATATATATATTCGTCATTTTCTTTGCTCTGCTGCTGAAGCACGCTTTTCGAGCGAGGTATAGTATGGTATGAAAGCACAAGTCTGATCCAGGCAAAGTACCGCATTGTCAGAGACTGCACATGGGCTAATATACTTTCAGGCTTCCCAGGCCTAGACAGATATGAGGGAGGAAATAGAAATGGTAGTGAGACTCTAGTGCGTTTCAGCATGCAGCTCACTACCGTTCGCTAATCAATTTAGCACGATGTTAACCGCACAGCACAGACGTGCGAGAACAGAACCTGCACATGTGGTGTGATGGTAAGCTTTTCAACCAAAACCGTTTGAGGGCACAAATATAGGTGCGGGAGGTCCTAGTCCGTTACCCGTTGCCGACAATGCAGCCATCATTGCTCACTTCCAAGAGAAGCTTCAATCGCTAATGGACAGCTCTTCATCGGCATGAAAAAATGAAGATGACAATTAACATGAACAACACCAAAAACCGAAATTCAAGGTACTGTACCGCCTCCCACCATCACTGTTATGAACAATCAGCTTGAACCAGTACATCATTTCACATATTTTGATTCAACTATTGTGAATAACCTCTCGCTAGTCACGGAGAGTAACAAGCGGATTGGCACAGCAGCTGCCGTCTTGTCCCATTTGGACTTTCGTGTCTGGGGCAACCGCAAGCTGTCCGTGAAAACAAAAATGCTGATGTACAGTGCGTGCGTACTAAACGCTTCATGGTAAGGCATGGAGACATGAACGCCAAACGCAAATGAAAACTTAATGCTTTCCGTTTTCGGAGCATCTGTCGCATCTTGAACATAACGTGTGTGGGCAGTACCCAATTGACTGTTAAGGCTCGTCTACAAGCATATTCACCCTACTACGACAGCACGGATGTGCAATCGTGCAGTACTTTGTGCTGTGCTTCTAACCGTGCTAAATTGATTGGCCAGTGGTAGTGAGCTGCATGCTGAAACAGGCCGGAGTCTCACTACCATTTCCTGTTCTTTTTTCTTCCTCATATCTGTCTAGGCCTGGGCAACCTGACAGTATCCCATCCCACGTGCAGTCTCTGATTGTGCGGCACTTTGCCTGGATCAGGCTTGTGCTTTCATACCATACCATACGACAGCGTCGTCTACGCTGGCGGGTCATATTTTCAGAATTTAAAATTGTCGTATTCCTAAAGATCTTTTCTATGTTGAGTTGCAATAAAGGTCTACCTTTGGCTAGACCGAACTTGCGGTAAAAAGACGTTTTTAAAAGAGATATGAAAGCGTTTGACATTAACTCTAGATCACATCGACAGCATGCAATTACCACCATTTAGCTGAGAAACACCGTGAGCACTGCGGGAAAGATTGTTTGTTCTGAATTGAACTTAGTCATTTGAAATCGTCATGTTATCGTTATAAACAGCCATCGATATTAAACTGCTTACCATTCTTTTTTCAATAATTTGTTTGTTTCCAGTGCCACAGGCTACGGCTGGAGACACCGATTTAGCTCATCGTTATCCATCCTCAAGTAAAGTTACACGAGACTGGAACAAAATTGAAAAAGAAGCCGCGGAAATCGAAGACGAAGTCGATCCATTGAATAAACTGTTCCAAAGTATTTATGCTGATGCGTCTGATGAAACGCGACGCGCTATGATCAAAAGTTTTGTACGTTCTTTTTATTGTTCTTAGTTTTATTTTGCTTGCTTCAAATCTCGTCCGTACAGCTTTAGTTGTCACGTTGCCTCGTAGCTGAATACTTTGACGTAAAAATATTGATTTCGGAAATCGGTGGTACAGAATCATTGATGCATGACCTAATTGGCGTGGCCCGTCCTTCTTTATATTACTATAACCGAAAACCTGATAGAACTACCGTGTATGTAACACTCATAATATAGCGCCTAAAGTTTTAGCTTCGTACTTTCTACAACAGAAGAGCACAAGCTATCGCTTTGAAAACTACTTATTAGTTGCAGTGAGAATCCCATCTGTTGACTGGTAGCGGAATTCTATGGTTGCATCGGAAATGCATACCCCATCTTCAGACGACGTTGAATTATTGATACAAGTACCGCGATTCATAAAATGATCTACAGATTTAAGTGTCTGGTTTTCAAGTAATAAATTGTTTGATAGCTAGGTATCCTGTAGCAGCACATTGGACCTTGAGGTTGGAATACGCATTCCAAATGCTGACACAATGCCAGATAGCTTGTTTATCGTGGTTTGTGCATCTGTGTGGGAACGGAAAGGTAGCACTATTGAATCAGCATTGCCCCACATCCAGATTCCTCCCATCGGACACACTGAACTCTAAAATTCGTAGTGCTTTCGCTGCGTGATTGGATAATGGCATCAACCGCACAAGTAAAATAAATAAATAAAATGTGCATTCTCATCGGTCTCCACTTGTGGGGAATTTCGGAAAATTTACTGTGTTGCTTATATTACAAAAATGTGTTGTCAACTCAAGACATGCGGTGTACGCAACATTAATGTAGTTCAGCGGAACAGCTTGGCGCAGCAATGTATCAAAGAAAACATTTTGACGTTTAACGTCAATAAAATGATTATTGTGAGCTCCAGAGAACTCTAGCACTGCTGTGAGTTATGTCAAAGTTAAAAATGTTTCGAGAGCCTCTATCGGGACGATAACCATATTGCTGTTCTTACGTCTGTCCTTTACTACGTGACGGTAATCTTGGTCCGAATATTGATGCTAACAATCTGATAACGATGTGTGTGAGACCTATCCCTCAACGGTTAGAACATGAACTCCCAACACTTTTCTGATCAGCGTCATGATATTCGATTCTGGGAAACGGTTTCTTGCATCTCACGAAAAAGATCGCCTCGTGTTTCTTCATCCATCGGTGTTTATTTCTGTTTCTAAAACACGATGATGTTTGTGTGGTATGTTTTCACCCAGTGAACGATGTCGCAACCCTCTTTCAACTGCCGTTGGCACTTATTTCACACATAGGAATCCTGGAGATCCAGGTTATGTACATTTGTCGAAAATTATGCAATCGTGACGGTTTGCAAAACGTTATCTTATGGAAGGCAAAAGCGATGTACTCTGTGCCACTGCCGTTTAGATTACTGATCAGTATTTAGCCACCTTTAGTAAGCAGAACTTATTTTGCATCCCTTCTCATTTTTGATCCCAGCTGAAGCGTTTGGTTTGAGGTCGCTGTCTTCTCGATTTATTTTATTATCTTCTATTTTAAACGTTACTTCGCGGCTACCCATCTTTGTTAATCGATATATACGATTTCAGACTGAATCTCAAGGAACAGTTCTCAGCACTAACTGGAATGAAGTTGGGAAAGGAAAAGTTGAAATGAAACCACCTGACGGAATGGAATACAAAAAATATGAAATCTAACCTTATTTCCCAGACACTTTGTGTTCATCGATTGTTCTTACATGTTTATCATCATGCGTTTTTGTGTTATTTGGTAGTTTGGGTTAATAAAATGGGTGCACGTTTTGCGGTACTGATCTACTGCACGACATCGGCAGTCTTTATGTGAATTTTTAACACTGTTTTATAGTGACTGATTCATAATTAACCTCGTATTTCTCTCTTCAATTATCGGTCCAAAACAGCAAAACGTCTCTCGTAAAATTTTATTTCTTTTAGATAAGCGGTTTGTCAATCGTGATATTTCGTGCGTGCATCAGAGTTTTGTTGTTAATTTTGTTATCCCGTTCGCTTTCTACGCACGGTCAACTCCTTGTAATATAAATGACATATTTCGTCTATTGTGGCACTTACACACTACAAGTGGTTTCTGGCCCTTTGCTGTCATTAGGTTTCGTTCAGTGCGCCTTGAAACAGTGAAACAATAGTAAATAAGACGTAATTGCAGTCAAAAATTTATTTTCAACGGTTGTGTTAAGGGTTTGTGAACAGCACCAGTTGTAGAAGTGTCGTAACGTGAATGGAAGTGAGGTCAGCCAGGATTGCCTGTAACGTATCAAAGCACTGAATGATTTACTGGGATTCCCTTGCGTACAAGTGACGAGCGAAATTCACTTACCTCTATACCAATCACCGTATTGATTGATAAGAGATTCTCCCTTCGATATGAAAATATCGCGACCGCGAGTACTGAATTATAAAAACACGAACAATTTATTAATGGTTCGCTTCAGCATATAATTATATTTAGCATAGGATTTTCTATCCTACCTCTACTTATATGTCGGGCTTCATGCCCACACAGTATTAAGAAATTGTCACATAATGTTTGCCTTTCTTGTGTCATATTGGAAAAGACGCCATACAATGGTCACAAGTGTCCCCGAATACTCGAGATAAGTTTCAAACTTGTCTGAGGCTGTTTGGTCAGTTTCCGAGTACTGTTCCGCTTCTAAAAGAGGAGCCTCGTCAGGCAGTGTGATGACCGGAACAAAGCATGACCAACCCATGCAGTAAATCTGGTCCATTGAGATCTCGGGCGTGAAGTCGCGAACAGAAATATGTTATCAATCAGAATACTCACATAGCACAGTGTGAACGCAGTCCAGGCCAGCTGATGGTTGCTAATATGTGTATGGTTGCAAGTTTATTAAATAGTTTCTGACATTGAGTGCCACAATGTATTGTAATCATCCCCTTTTACCTTACCGACTACAGTTCTACCAGCCTGAGCTAATTCAGTTGCCTCCGTATGTAGGCGTTTTATGTAAGACCAAGTGTTTCCCCGCAGTACGTTTTTAAGGCACTGCAACACGTATCGAACGCACAGAGTTTTATATGGACCGCATTCATGCTGAATTTGATGAAGTCAGCAAGATGTATGTCGCAGTGATCACCACAATATTGATTTCTGCGCTGCCGTACTTTTAACCTTGCACATATGAGCCAGTTCAACTGACCTTGACTACCTTTAAGCTGTATCAAATAATTAAGCCAATAGATGTCTTCGTTCACAACACTTTACACCCTTGGGATTTCAATAGGCAGTTTTGTGGCAAAACCAATTAGATGTCTCGGATGGAATGCTGTTTAACAACGTTCCGTGTTCCAACCGTCAAAATTGATGTGACGAAGCTCGTGTCAGCAGCAAAACGCTACCTAAAATGCATTTATGATAGTAAATAATTGTTTCTTTGCCTATATTTGGTTGTTCAAATAAATATCCAAGAAGGAATATTGTCAAAATGCAACAAATGCTTAACATTATACAAAAATAAAAGTAAGTCATCTTGCATTCTCTCCGATCTGTCGGTATAGGTTGATGTGATAATGACATTTAACTGTTTCAAAAATCAATACTTAATTTCTTCGTCATTTTTAAGTTTATAAAATCTCAAGTGTATTCATTATTCAACAATGCATGACCTTTAAAATTGTGCGAAACCTGTTACATACTTGCAAGCAGTTCCAACGAATCGAATGCCAGTATTCTGTCCCACAAAAGCAGAACTTGATTCGGAGCCAAAAATCCACTGAATGCGCGCATCATCCATTTGAATGCAAAGCGAATGCTGTAAGTGAAACGAATCAAATCTATCCCGATTCGAGCATTATCGATTTGTGATATTGCACTAATGTTCATTTGTTTGTCACCACATTCACTGTCTGTTTACTAATCCCATGACACTGATGCCGTCAGTCGTTCGGCGGCTGAGTAGACCACGAATAATGACCATACTTTTGCTTGCTGTCTGTGCATTCGCATGTATATATTCTTATTTGCTCCACTCGATCGAAAATCCGCAAATAAGCCTTCGTGTTGAACTCACTTTCTCGTTCACGAAAATTTATTGAATGCATATTTCATTCGAGATGTAGGCATTTCATCCCAATGTAACTTTGCTTACTCTTTTCGAAATCAACTGGCATTGTAAGTCCTACACTACTTAATATCTTCGGTATTTTATGGCGTTCTGATTGCTGTCTATGAAGATTGGTGCGTCCGTAACTGATATTTTGATAGTTTCAAAGTGATTTTTAAGGTACTTTTTATTTTGAATTTGTCTTGTGATGCAATAATACTGCACTACGTATCACTGACTTACGGGTGTATCGTGTGCGAACGTAAATGAAGAAAGAGTTGGGGTTCTTTGGTTTGGAATAAACGTTCAAATATCACACACAGATTCAAAATTCCCTGTAATCAATGGATAAAGTCGTTGCGAAACGAACGTCTTGTTCGGTATTGATATTGTGAAGCTTGTAGAAATATCGTACATAGAATTGCCGGAATACGAAGTAGAGTTTCACAGGATCATCATAGAGGTAGCACAGCGGGAGCACTGTAAAAAATAAGTGATAAAATGTCATTCAATAAAAAGATTGTTTGAATTAGTATTATTCAATTTTCCCTACAGTTACCTTTTTGTTGCGCATCAAAATATGAGGAAAAATGCGGATTACACGAAAAACTGTTGAAATTTTTCAAACGTTATTATGTGCGTTGGGCGAATTTTGCCGCTCAGTTGAACTATCCCAATAGACTATTACTAATATTTCACAAAAATAAAATGCATAATCCGTTTGACAGTGGACTGAAAATGCAGATATATATTCCACACCTGACTAGCTGAATATGAGAAAATCATACCACGCATTAGAAACACAAATTTCCGTAACATTGTATTAGAGTTCAATTTAGGTCTTTTGAACCGATTGCAGTTCAAATTTAATGAAAAGCTGTAATAAAAATAATGTCCCGTTAGCTTATAAACCACGCGACACGGTTCACTGATGCTAAGATTTCATTTTTCACTGATGCTAAGATTTCATTTTAGAGTTCTCTCAATTTTTTCGGTCGTCTCAATTGTTGATTAGATGTTACTCACAACTAGGTGAGTAGTAATTTGGTGTTGTATCATTTCAAACTTTGACCCAGTGGAATATCTTGGAAAACAAAACATACCATACATTGAAAATCCATGGAAAGGGATTACTTTAGACGGTGGATAAACCATTGCATCATTGATGGATCTGGAGTTCGATTTGACAGTTTGAACTTTGTGTTGTAAGTAATCATGTACAGTCGCATCTCTAGCAAATATCAATAAAACCTGAAATACAAAAAAGAATTCTAATGGATTTTTTCCGTTAAAATTTGGAGCACGATCAACTAGAAGAACTACCGTAAATACCCGCGCATAGGACGCACTTTTTTCTTCATAAGTTGCCCTAAAAACCCAGGTGCGTCTTATCCATGGATACTTTTATTATAAAAATTATGCATTTATCATAATATCAAAAATTTAGTTCTTCGTCTTATTGATAGGTTATTTCTTCCAAAAAATCTCCTACACCAGTTCATCGACGCCTTAAAATCTGCAATGCTTTGCTCTTTCGCCAATCTTAGTGCCTGTAAACGAACGGTAGTGGTGCTGACCCCCAGACAGTCTCGACGAGTATCTTGAATTCATTTAATGAGCGCCTTTTCAGGTTAGGGTGGTGAGCCTTCGAGCCTCTGTTCGCCCTCTTCACCTTTCGCATTTCTTTAATGGTACTTTCGGCTTTTCTCCATTTTCTGATCACGCATTCAGTCGGACCAAATTGCCGCTCAGCTGCCCGGTTCCCGTGTTCTTTCGCGTACTTGATCACTTCCATTTTAAAGTTTGAAGTATAGCTCTGTCGTTTTGTCTTCGTCATGTTGAAGGGTAATAATGAACTGTATCTTTAAAAACACCGGTAATAGGTAGAATATTTATACTGCCGATGTGTAATATCATGAAAGTGTAATATCAACCAATCATGGAGTAGTATTTGACTCTCGTTGGAGCAGAAACTTTTCCTTAAAAATGTCATCCAATCATTCGACATGACGCCCAAGAATGAGAAGTGCACTTTCCACGATAGTCTACATAGGCTAGACAGACATCTGCTGACTGACAGGATGAATGAGCCAGCAATCAGCACACACGACGATCATAGCGATTGTATGGAGTTCACCGTGATTGACTTAACTTCACCGTTTCTATAAAAATTAATGGAAATTAAGGACTGAAATTAGGATGCGTCCTATACATAGGTACACAGTTTTTCCATCGTTTTAGGGTCAAATATCCACTGCGTCCTATCCATGGTATCGTCCTATACGCGGGTATTTACGGTAGTTACATTGACAGAATTCGAGCAGAAATTTGTCGAAAATTTTACTTTCAACCATGTGTTAAATGACATTCGGTTAGAGAATAAATGCTGGAGAATTGAATGTCACTTATCACTATTCGTTATTACGGATGTATTTAATAACCACTTGATGATCGTTCCATTTTAATATTTAGGGCTAATTAGTTACTCAAATATGTGCAATCCATATAAGGAATACAGCAATTGTCTCATATAAGGCCGAAAAATCATATTTCAATAATTTAAATTAGATTATTAAAAATGAACTCTGACACGATGTCCGTATATGAAATCATTACGGCTAGTTTAGGCCTAATAGGTTTTACTACATACACCTTGGGGTTAAGTTAATAGAGCCGTTATAGTAGACATGGTTTAAGTTTAATCTTGAAAAATGATTTGTTTCACATCGGCAAAAGCAGGACTGCTTTTGGGAGTGAATGCTCGTCAGTTTGTGCGGAGGTTAAGTAGCTTCAATAATTCAACCATCATTGTTTGCTCACACTGAAATTACAACAATGAGGTCATGCGCCAGCTTCTTAAAAAACAACGACGCAAGACTTTAAGCAGCTATTTCCCGACCTCTTCTTTATTGGTTTGGAGACGTTAGGGTGCATGAACCCCGAACGGTTACCACGTTAGTAGTCAATGCGTTTGACAGCATGGTTGGAAACATTTGATGTTAAGAAATGAATTTGAAATAGTGGCTTGAATAGACTTAATTCTGGACTAGGGGCTGGCTTGCTTGTCTTCATGGGATACAAGAGGAGGGATTTGTGTATATCTTGGCATGTTGGCAATGATGAAAATAAAGCGACATCAAGGAAAATAATTGATTACTTTTATTGCCACTGACATAAATTTTTGTTGTGATAACAAAAATGCAAAACATAACGTGTATAAATAGACAAAAAATTTTATTGTCGTTCTTTCTCCTTTGTAAGTCTTGTATATTTTGTTGTTTTGTTGAATATATATATATATATATATTGTTGTTTTGTTGAATATATATATGGAAACATATTACAGACAATACGATTTAAATTGTTATCAATGTGATCTCACTCAAGGTGCGATTGAGTGCGTTGAACAATTTTACTTACTTGGTACGTGTAATCACAAAACACAAAATGCATTTCATCGTTCGCCGCAGTCAGCTGAACTTCCTGGAATATGAATCGCATAGATGAGTGTTTCGTGTTTACTTTGCACACGATTAGATCAACCACGTATTCGTCCGAAGCGACCGATGATTTCAGCTGATTATAGAAAAGTTCATCCTAAAATAGAAACGCATTCAATGCTGAATAAAAATCATTTGGCTATTCTCAGCTAATGAAAGTGAACCGCTCGAAATCTTTGGGCTAGTATAATTACAGTGCATGAGCAACAACGTAATGTGAGAAACCAATCAATACATATGAAAGAATCGCTATACAGCTGATAAGAAATACTAATTTGCTAGGTAATCTTAGTGGTTTGGTTTGGTAGCAGGAATAGATTCATTTAATATCGTCGAACATTCTTACGCCCAAATAGGTTAAAGTATACATTACAGGACCCCTAACTTGTGGTTGGATCTTGATAAAACTTCTAATATTTTTTCAGCGATAATTTGTTTCAACCAGGAATACAAAACATCGGATGTTAACCTTATAAAAATCATTGTGAATTACGATTACATAGTCGATCCTTATTTGGACTTGTTTGTTCAAAACGATATAAATGATTTCAAATCTGGGAAGTTTGCGGCACTGACTAACATGAATTTCAGTTCAATACTGGCGTGCTTATAGCCGTTCTCACAAAAAGACAATCATCAACATACTTTTAGTTAACTAGCGTGAGGGGAGCGGAATCATTTTCATAGTAATTTTAATTAGATTTCTTATGGGTTCACAGCAACAGTGGTTTAACTTGTGCGTTACTTACTCGAAGCAATAGTTTGGTTAATGTTTTACACCGCGTTTACATTCACAAGACAGATAAACTGCGCCATTTGGGTAACTTATGGCATTTCTATTTTTGGGAGACACTTTGTTCTCATTCTGTAAACAAAAATCGCATAGTATTATATGGCGCACTCAATCACTGTTGCAAACTGTCAGCTTGAACCAGTACATCATTTCGCATATATTGGTTCAACAATTGCGGATAGCCTCTCGCAAGAAACCGAGCTTGATAAGCGGATTGGTAGAGCAGCAGTCATTTGGTCCAGATTAAACTCTCGTGTTTGGGGTAACCGCAAGCTGACTATAAAGACAAAGATGATGGTATACAGCGCGTGCTTACTAAATGCTTTACTATACGGCATCGAAACCTGAACCACCCACGCCAGGCACGAACGGAAGTTGAATGCTTTCCATCTACGAAGCATCCGTCGTATCTTGAATTCATCGTGGATAATCAGAGTGACTAATGCTGAAGTGCTTTCAAAAGCTGGTCTACAGAGCATGTTCACCCTAATGGAAAATTGTCAAGTTCGTTCAATCTAGGCACGCCAAACCTCACACTGTTTTGGAAGTATTGATCGTTCTTGAATTTGAATCAATATAGTAGCTTGGCCTAATAAGCTCAGTAGCTTGGCTCAGTAGCTTGACATCATTTCGCTCATCTAATTGGCTAGTTGTACATACATATAGATACAAATGAGCTGTAAATAAAACGAAGCATTCTGTCAGTCGTCTTCTCCCACCTCGTGAGTGTTGGGTCAGCCGGAACTCGCTTCAAAAAACAACAAAAATGGTCGTATTCCGAAAGATCTACTCTGAGATATATATACCTAATATGATCACAAGCTATAGTTTAATTAGCTGATACGTTTTCCCTACTGTTGCATCGTGGAGTTCAGATATGTCCTCATCAAAAGCGTGGGACCATTGGAGTTTTTAAAGAAAAAAATATGAATTATCATGTATCGAATAATAGTATTTTTGTTTCTAGTTCGTTTATTAGACCATGGAATATGGTGTTTCGATACTTAACCTCAAAAATCATTTATCAGAACGAGATTTTGTCATTTCTTTTAATCTCGAAACGCTCACTTCTTTTGTCACATTGATATTCAAATATAGTTCCCACATCTTGGCACGATGACCTAATGGGCATCCATGTTTCAAAAAATCTCTTGACGATTTTCTGCAAGAAGTGTGAATAACTTGAATAGTATTACAACTTCGAAAATTAGAATACATACTTTTTTCCGCCTCTCGTTCAAACATTTGTACAAAGCGACCTGAAATAATGTCATCCACACCAACTTGTGGATTTTGTAACGCAAGCGCTGCATAAAAACTTTTCTAAAATTCAATACTTTATTCATTGAATATCACCAACCAATTCAACCCAAGTTTTCGTTTTTGTTGGAATAGGAAATAGTCCCCAATATGGAGGAAGTATGTTTTCAAATCTATGTTGGAAAAAGTAAGAATTAATTACTTGTCACTGAGGATTCTTTGGGGGGCGTTCCGATTCGGGTGCTTGATACAAATAAGTACATCGAGTAGATCTTTTGACCCAAAAATTGGTTTAACTGGACTAGATTCTAAAAAAAGGTTCTCTACACACAAATTATCGCACTGTTAAACACCAGCGACAGTTCCGTCCAATTGTTCAGAATCAACGCACAAAGCGCATTTTCTCTCTTTTTGTGGTTTCACGGAATAGAATTAGGGCTACCTACTTTACCGTAATGACGAATTCCTAATTCTTGGCACATTGACGTCAAGCTTCGTATCATTCTCTTCTCCCATGCAACCTATGGGATTTTGATTTTTGTGAATTTAAGACAAACTTGTGCTTTTTGTACGCAAGTCCAATTGGCGAAAGATGCTGAGTTGGTCAGTCGCCAATTGTACTCGTAGGATGATGCGATTTGCTGACATTTCATTTGCAACCATTTTGCGAACTCTTTTGCACTGGTTTCTCCTTGTAATCTTGCGACCACATGAGAGTTCAAATCCTCTGGTATACCACCAGAAGTTGATAGACAAACCTTCCAAAAAATCGAAATAGTCCTATATTTTGTAGGAGCATTACAAATAACGAAAAATGTAAACTTAAAAAACGTCTAGTATAAGGAGGCCTACTTAATTAGCTTTCAGAACGTTAGTGGATTCATTATCAATTTTGGTCGTATAGCATTCCGATTGGATGCTTTAAGTTGATTATAACAGTTTATTTTACCTGCTGCATATATAATTAAATAGCATTTATTCCAAATAGTGAATATTATGCCATAGAATTCTTATGATGCGTAAATTCTGTGTTATATTTAACACAAGATTAGGCAAAAATGGGAGGTGCTATCACTGGTGTATCATTTGAAACGGATTACTCTCTGAGGGTCACTAGATTAAATAAAATGATCGACTGCTACGCAGGGGTTTGTCAAAATTATGTTGTTAAATTAAAACTTGATGCCATTCTTAATTTTGTTTCGTACATTGAACCACAGTTTTCGGAAACTGAATAACAATAGACAGCCATGAAGCGGTTTCAAAGTGAATACGGTGTTGTGAGCACCATGAAACTTGTTAAATGTTTATAATCTCACGCATTACAGTGGTGGCTATAACCCGTTCGTTAATCATTCAAATTGAAATAATCGATTTCTGGTGGAGATGCATCTTTGAGAATAGTCTTTATTGTCGTGAGTAATGGAGATTCAAGCTGACGAACTCGGGCATTGTGAAACAATATTATAAGTTACATAGAGCGCACTACTGTTGTCTTGACCTAACAGACTCAACTAGTCTGAAAGCATCAGTGTGAGTGCAATCGGAAACGATCCTAGCACAATTGTTCAATCAATTTTTATTCACTTTGGGTAATAATTCTCAAATGGCTAATTTGGCTAATTTGTATTTAAATAAAGGCACTCACCATGGCGTCCTTGAACAAGTCAACTTGAGTGGATTGTGAATTGGCGCAACTTAATAATTCATCAATCAGCGTTTGTACGTTCACTTGTGTGTGCGCACAGGATTTAATTTTAATCATATTTGTAACTGTGAATACCAAACAAAAAGCTAGTATTATCAATAAAATTTCGGAAAATCAAGATGATAAACTATCAATTTTTAAAGTTTATCATAATCTAAATATTAACCACAACACAACGCACGAAACTCAGTTGCTTTTTCCTACTAAATAAAATAGAATTAAGCTTTATTCGGATATTAATCGGTCATAATCATCAAGGTTTCAAGCTTTCGAGCGCTTGTTTAAAAAAGCGAAAACTTTAAAAATAAATAAATAATACTATATAACGAATTTATCAAAATTACGGCTGACGAAGGATGTTTGCTTGCATATTTAGGTCCAAATTCATGTCTTGGCAGGGATGTCTAGATCTGCAGCAAAACATTCCTCGTATTTCATTAAATTGCTCGGTGTTTGAACGTTGGAGTAGCTTCAAGGATATCGGCGTTACAATGTCCGACAGTCTTTACTGTACCGAACATGTAACCGCTCAACTCCTGAAAGTTTGATTTTTGTCATTCTATACTCTTCACCTCCGTTCTCTCTCCCTTCCAACTAATGTTATTAAACTTTTCGTTTTCTCTTGTATTTGTCCATACCTCCTCTACGCATCCACATAACTTTACCGGTCTACTGGATAAGAGTTTGTTGGTAATCAGAGAGTTATTAAGGTTGTCTTAATATTGAGTTGTGTATCCGCAGATTTAATTTGAAACGTCACTTCTGTTAATACAACAGACTAATCAGATTCATCTCTTTGGATTTTGCGCACCCATAAAACAAGACCCTTATTGCCAGCAGATCATTCTCAACCACGCGAAGCCAATATTGTATTCCTTATTGGAGCACTGAAAGATTAAGAAATTCTAATGTCCATACCTGGCTCGATACATGGTTGACTAATCAAATGCGGTTCCATAATTAAATTGGCGACTGTCGATTTAAAATTTGAGGTTGTTAGATTTTCGTAATTAATTTATCAATTATTATAGTCAAATTAATTTAATCTCTGTAAATTTATGTACAACAATAAAACCACTTTCTTTTTCCTATTCTTCTGTTTAAATATCGCCGGGTACGAAGTGTGCGTCAACTGTCAGGAAGAGCATTGCAAGAAATATAGAGGGCACGGCAAGAAATGACGCTGGCCATTATTACATGTTCTTGTAATGTAGAGAGCATGTAGGGCATGTCCAAGCGTCGCTTTCTCACCTCGTTCTATAAACGTTGGACTGATAAACATATGGTATCACTCACTATATATCAACGAATAATCACACAGCATGGAATGCGCATGAGAGAGCTGGTGACGAAAGAACCTGAGGATATCCGGTGTGATGCTATCCACACCAAAAGATTTTTTGGCATTCAGTTTGACCAATTTAAGTGTGACAATTTCAAGATTAATTAAAATTTCGCGCATTGTTCCGATTGATGTTTTCACTGAATACTCACAACGTGCCATTAAAACGTTTGGTAGCAATACTTTAGAGCAATAAATTTCGAGAACATTTGTTGTTTCCTGAGCGGAGTCAGCCAGTCTTTCACCATTAATGATAATAGATATACATATTTTGAATTTTGTTTTTGCGTTTGTCGTTTTATATGGTAAATTGGGGTTGTGTCTTATATTTGGAAGGAAAATCGATCGGTGTGATTTCATATTCTCTCAAATAATTGGAGTCATTGTTTTTCTGATCTTACAAAAATAGGTGAAATTAGTAGGATTGATGCCAGTTGTATGCAGTACCCACGCTTATCGTTTTGATAGATCGCCTTGATTGATTTTTCCTACAATTTTGAGTTGAAATCGAACACGGCGAACTTATTAGATCCTTTCCTTCGAGTGCAGTAGTGAATATGGTTTTATAAAGGGTTTTGAATCTCTCTGAATCAGCATTCGATCGTTTGTGGAGAGCGATTGAACCCGTGAGGACGTTTAGGCTCGCGTTAATCCCTGAGGCAAACGGATCCATAATTCATTGTACAATTCTGCAGATGAAGTGGACCGTTAGACAACACTAATCATACAAACTTGACCAAATATCAGTGTCAAAGGACACCAAGTTGTATCATTGATGGTGATTACTGCGTTGTCTATTGATCAGCAATGGTGGTGATTGTGATAGACAATAAAACACTACTGCACTTCTCCCTCGATCATTTCGAATCAAATAAAAATTCTTCTATCATGTTCTAGAATTTTTTTAAAATCACTTTTTCATTCTTGTCGTGGAGGATGTATACTGCTGATAAGCTCAACTAAGAATGAAACTCGACTGTACCGTGATCAAACCTATGAATATTTCGAACGACTTTGTACTAATGAATTGTCACAATCATTAAAAATACTATGTTTGTAAAAAGGCGATAGCATCAGTTGAGTGATAGGAGCGAATCTCAGTTATCTCCATAAATTCGTTCGACATACTTTGTGCACTTGTATACAACAATCTTAACAAGTTTGTTGTCTGCAATTACGGAATGTTATCAATGTTTCGACTCGGTGGGATTCGGAATACTTAATTTGTTCGTGAATTAATCTTGGGTTTTCTTTCAGACCGTATTGCATGGTGTTAATGGGCTAGTTTAACCCATTGTTTTCTTCCGGCTATGACCATTGAAAATCACAATGTGGTTTTTGCTTTTAGCATTTCACGCACGTTAGACCGTATCTGTAATTTTGGTTTTCAAGAAAAATGAGTTTTAAATGGCTTGAAAATTTCCTATATAGTTGGCAGACCGCTGAATCATTAAGGCATCCAAAATCAATGCATTCACGATACAGACGGTTACTGGTATGTATTTCCACTCTTTGTAATCATGTTTAGACTTTTCTTGAGACGTTAGTTTAGCAGTATTTCCAGGAATAGCAAACATTTTAGCAATTCCTGTATTATATTGTTCTCGACATTTCTGCAAAGACTTACGGATAGTTACTTCAGGCATAGTCCGGGTTACATCTAAAAGATAATCATTTGACAGTATCTTATCCACAAAATCTGCAGGTTGCGGTATTATTCTCAGAGGATGAGGTTCATCCTTGTGATAAGAACTTAAGTGCCGGTTTAATTAAAATACTGATAAAGGTGTAACTGCCGCCAATCTCATCTGAATACGTAGGTTATACAAGGATTTTCAACTGATGTTTTTCTTAGGTTCGACAGGCATTTCTCGTTCTCGGTACGTTTGTACATATAACACTAAACATTCCACCGAAGGTCTTTGGTTCATAATTTGAGTTGGTCACTTTGGCAATAGTATAACTTAGTACTTTTCTTTGCCTTGGTTAAAAATAATACTCAAACTTGATGAGCTGGATAGTAAATTAAGAACTGCTATGAAAGTATTTTGCAAGAATGAACAATAGAGGATATATGACTCATTCAGCGTTTATTCAATTGATTCAATTATCTCGTAAATTGTTCGCTTATCAAAAAAGAGTAAAAAATCAATTCTCAGCGGCGCAAAATAGTTCACTTGGATTGTCGTTAATATACAATTGATTCGTATTGCAAAAATGGAAAATCGAAATTCGTGGCAAGAATTCACTATTTGATACGAACTTAACTGTACCGTGGTGATTGTATTGTGTATCACGACAGATTGTTTTATTTATGTTAATTTAGGAATTTTAAATTATCAATTAATCGTACGATATACGAATGTACTCTGTTATCAGTTGTTTATTTGAATCACTTATTCAGCTTTCAGTTCTGGATTACATAATCCTTTTATTCAAATACTCTGGACAGGCCTCACAAAATTAGATTATTTATTCGTTGATCACCAACTTTAAAATACTGTCTCGCTACGCTCTTGGGAATTATTGTGAGAAATGGTGCGCTTTGGGATTTAATCACGGTTGGCACAATATACTTTTGAAACCTAGTATAATTTAGCATGTTACCGTGACGCATATGGTAAATAAGGTGTACATTTTTCTCTTAGTTGAAGCACTTGAAACAACAGTACATAGTATCGAATTTAGATTAAAAAACTATTGTGTAATGAAGAGTTTTAGAAAGACGTTTTGGACATTTTTCCGGAATGACGATCAATATATCTGAAAATTCGTCTGAATTTGCATCAATATGACAATGAATGAAATAGAAACTTGAATGTAGCTTTTATTAGGGTCGTTATAAACCTGACGGAATCAACAAATTACTGGAATATAAATAATACTTATAATTTGTATGATGTTTTCGACTTTCACGACGCACTTATGATGAGTTTCGTCATTTGTTCACTTGTAGGATAGATCAAAATCATATAATTTAAATGGATTCAATGAATGCATTTAATTTCACATATTTTATTTAGTAGTGAATGATATTTTATAATAGAAACTCATAGTTCATTATTTGACGATAGGAGGCAAAGTCTCCTTCTGGTTCTCAAAATCAATTTCAACTGTTGCTATTCACAGCATGTTTGTTAGAAAATATTTCAACCTCGAAGTAATTTGTGATTGAGACATTGCTCATCTATCTATCCTATCACGTTCAAAAACTTTTGTTAGACATGCTATTATTGTTAGGCTAGGGCTGTAGAAGTTGCTTCTAGACCCGTTGTGACTAACGCACAGTCACTGATACCTGTCATTCATATCTGTTAATCCAGAATGTTTGACCTCCAGATTTCAAATTTAACTATTAGTATGAGAGCATGCAACAAAATACATTATTGTTTTGCAAGTTCTACGCTTTCACCATAACATATTTTTGAGCCTTGGGTTCAACATTTTCTTCATTCTGTTGATTATTTGATCTTATAATCATATTGCATTATGTTGTTTGGTAGGAATTTTACTGAAATTTCCATGTTTCACTGTCAACAGTCGATCATCTGTAGCATATACTCGCAAACAATTTCGTTGATTAAATTGCGAGTTAATAAAATACAGCTGCCCAAGCAAGATCAATTTGCTATATGGCAAAATCAGCAACACCTTGGTAAATTATAGAAATTTTTATATAATACGATAAAGTGAAATGAATTAGGAAAAACAGGAAAAATTAATTAGAAGTAAGTATTTGGAGTTCATTAGCTGAAATTCATCCTGTAGTAGGTACAATCCATGTCTCGTTATCTGCTTTTATAGTTATAATAATTCCTTTTATGATATACAATATTTTTCTAAATTTCACATTGTAAATTAAATCATACATCTATAACGATCGAAGAGAAAGTATGTCTCATACGACATGATGTTTTATGAAAAAATGCAAAGTACCATTTATAAATAATAAAACTTTATTTCGAACATAATATTTAATAATGCTCATGAGCATACCACATACTAACAAAATATTTGTGGTTGTCTAATAGCGATATCCATTTGACATAAATATTAAGCAGCAAATAAAATTGGAGATTTTAATGTCGAAGTGGTAACAATGTATTATAATGATGCATCGTTAACACAATTCGGATTCAAGAAAATATGATCGAAATAACATTCTAGCTGTAACATAGAAGCTCAATAAGTTCAAATCAGGTAGAAACGTTTCAGTTTCAGACAAATATATTGTAAATTACCGCGAAAGCATATAAATAGTTCAAAAATTGCGGTAGCAAGTGCCTTTAGTTTTTACGTATTAAAACTCAAGGTCAACGTTTTATTTTCAATGGATTTCTGTAACGTCTCCGAAAAAGCGGCATAATGAAAAGTATTATTCTCTTTTTTTACATCTTAGATCAGCTGCTGAAATGATTGCTATCAAGAAAAACGTTTTTAACATAACGGAAAGTAATTTTTCAAAAAGGATTTCTAAGTTAATTTGCAGGTATAAATCGATGTGGTAACGAATAGGTGCCGAATGTAATAGAGTAATTTATTATTTTAAAACTCTTGAATTTTCGTATTAATGCAAAAGATGTGAGAAGGGATCAGTTCCGCTCAGTTTTACAGTTTAGTTTCAGTTTAGATCAAATTAGTTCAGTTTACACAGGACAATATAGGGCTAACGAGCCAAAATTTATTTAGGTGGAAAGCTGCAGAGACGCACTGACCAATGCCAAAATGTTTTTTTCTTTTTTTCTATTTTAAATATCGACGTCAAGAGATAACCAGATTGTATTTACAGAGCACCGCGTTATAACCGATGCTGGAAAATGAAAAAGCAGTTTCTCTTCACTAGCACGGTTAGAGTTCAGGTTAAGTAGAATCGTGTATAATAATATAAAAACACACAGAGAACTCAAGCCTTTACTTGATTTACGGGATAACGCTAGATGGTGAAATGCCTAAGCTTGTATATTAATTACGGAGAGTATTCAGGAAAAAACCTACCCTAGTTGCGGTCCAAACCTTGCTGAAAAACTCGAGTCTACCATAAGGAATTTCCACACGACCAGTTCGTGCTTTTGAGATATCAATATAAATTAAGTCCAAGGATTTGTCGGCAACCAGTAGCTCAGACCAGGCTTTTTTCGCTAACAGCAAGTTCGTAGGTCAGAATCGTTTTGTCCTGAATCCTTGCTGGGCTTCGGAGATTAGGTTATGGATCTCAAGGTCATTACGCAGGGAATCAGATATGATGGACTCCATTAATTCAGATAGCACTGGTATTAAATTATCAGACGATAGTTTCACAGATTTTTTGTTGCCCTTATAGATCGGACTAATCAAAGTATTTTCCCATGTTTTTTGCCCAAAGCTCTTTTGGAACATTATCTTGAACACGTCAGACTTCGGTATTGCCAAATCGGAAGATGAATATGCAAAAGGTTGTGGTGTATATTACCCATTTCGGTGATTCTGCTTTTTGTTGTCATTTATTTTGTTTTAACAACGTTGCGGGGAATTCCACCTCGTGAAGAATTTTCAGACTGCAGCTGTTAACGTTCAGAAACTGTCTGTGTCAACACTTATGAGATTACTGATGCAAATTGTTGTCAAAGAACGTTTGCACAATCCTCAAATGATGTCACTCTTCCAGTAGGAAAGTCCAGTGGCGGTATTCCCATTTTAACACTCCGGAGCTTGTTGATGTGCTTGTACAATTCTTTGGGATTCATGAGAAACTTTTTGTCTAGACTGTTTCGTTAATGTATTCTATCATTTCGAATAAAGCATAAAAATTTATTTATTAATGAGGTGTTGTTGCACCAATATAGTTCTGAAAAATCACCCAAGTACTTAAATCCAGCCTTATCATGGTTACACATCTATTTCCGCGTACCGATCATAAAAGGCTTTATGTACGCTGCTCGTTGCTTATTATTTTTAAATTTGATGACAAATCATTGATTATATGTAGTTGGTTGTAAAAAATTTCCCATATTTTGTGAACTGATGTGAGTTCAAAGAAATCCCATCTATTGGTAGTAAAATGTGCTATAAGCAAGTCATAGTTCACAGTAATATACATTCGTTGTCTATTTTCTACTGGCTCGTATTGATAGATATAATCAAATGTCATGACAACATGATCACCCAAATGCTTGTAGCATTTTTAAAAGGCAATCCACCGTTAAATGAAACCCGTTCATCTGAATGGCGCTCTTGTCAATGGCTAGATTGTCAGTGAACAGAATGTGATGCGGCTTACACGGGCAACCCTCTGCTGTCTATACAGAAGAAGAAGAAGTATTAGTAGAAGCAGAAAAAGAAAGAAAGATAGAAAGAAAGAAAGCGCATTGTGTTCTCAAGAATTTTAAACTGGATATGGCTTGGCAAAAAAGTAACAATTAACTTTTTTCCGAGTAACGATTTCAGTGATAGTTCATCATTTTTCTAGAGGCTCAAGACACCCAAGGAAGCTTTCCTTGCATTCTTATTAAATTCTAAACAAACATCTTATGTCTATATGATTTCGAATTAGGTTTTATGATGCTCTGCAGGATTAGCATAGCATTATCTCATGCGCCCATCTCTGAAACACATAACAACATATGCTTTCCAACACACATTTTTACTTTTGACTAAAATGCATCAAACTGTGAATGCAGACATGGTATGAAACTCTTAAAATAATAAAAAAATCAGCAGATAAATTAGAAATGGTTATGAATAAAACGTACTGTATTAATTTGATTTTTTATAATTTGTGTTCATTGCGATAAGTTAATTATTATCATATTGTGATTTCAGAAAACAGCAGAAAGTCGAGCTTTATTTTAAGCAAAGCATGGAAAATTGAACTGAGTTTTACAGTTCGCACAGTTTTAATCTGATTGTCAAATTTTCAAACGAAATTCTACACCATTTTAGTAGTGAGAATCTAACAGGTTTAAAAGTTCACATGTTCATTATCTTTCAAGACATGATGCTTTTGCAGCATGACGCAGAGTTATGAAGCTCTGTTAGTTCATAGAATATCCTCTTTCTGGAATTCGTTATGTGCACGAAAAATAAGTTAGCAAGACACAATTGTGATCACCGAATAAAATTTCACACGACGGTTCTCAGAGGAAAACAAGTACATTCGCGACCAACTTATTTTTTTCTAGACAACAGTGTGTTGTATTTTCACTGCAGGCTGCGAACAGACATTGATTTTGAAAGGCAACATTTTGATTCATTTTGTGAGTAGCTACACATTCAAATATGCTATCAATTTATTACGATCCTCCTGCATAATATTGTAGTGTTGCGTCGTGGATGTTTAGGCTTATCAGTCGAAATTTTGAGACAAAATCAGCAATGCGATAAATTCATTTAGGAAAACTCATCTACGAAAAATTCAGGAAGAAATTGCTCGTGAACAGAGCATTGCATCGCAATGAAACTTGCAAATTTCGGCTCACATTAAAAGAAGCTGACACGTTTGAAATTTGCAATAAAGAAATATGTGATGAAAATGAAAAGATTTTTGTGTGCTGCAGTAAACAATAAACCGTTTTGCCAAATTTAATAATGATCACAATAATTTAGTCAGCTTCATCACCATCAGTTTTTATATTTTTAGAGAAAAATATCATTCTCTGTAAATTCATGCTGTTCTGTGTTAAAAAACATATTTTATCAGGAATATCTCCTATTAGCAGCTTTTCGGTTCTTTGGTTTTCCTAGAACTAATGTAAGCGTGAGAGACTGATAGATAACTGGTGATTTACAACTTCGGCCATGAACATAGCTTTGAATATTTGATGTTTCAAGCAATTCTGCAAACGGCTGAAATCAAAAAATGTTATTAAAGATGGGCCAACAGTTATTCTCTGATAGATATTAGTTTAATGAGCAGACGTGCCTGGATGCTATTCAATGCTGAGTATCATTTAGATCAAAATACAAATAACTCAGCATATCTGGTTAACTTTTTAAATCCAGTGACTGTTTTGGTTCTGGTCCCCTGATACATACCGCATAGCGAGCAGTTCAGTGTTCATTTTAATTCAATTAATAAACTCACTTTTTTCGTTGTATTTTCGGAGTTACACAGGATTCCGCAATCTGACAAATGATACATTGTGCACACACACAAGAAAATAAGATCTAACGTTTTGTAACTCTAATGAGAGTAAATTATTGTTAGTTGAATGATATGTTACCATAAGTTGCAACCTAGCAATAAATCTAAAAGTTTAACCAGGAATCTGTTCGCAATGACTTTTCAAAATTTCCTCTCGACAACCCGTAGATTCAAATCAACTATAACCAATTGATCGACAAACCAAAGGTGATATCGCAATTTTAACCCATGTTTTCAAAATCAGTAATTTTATGAAAACAACACAAAATGTTCTGTTCATTTTTATAATACGGTATATCATAATAACATACATGAACATTAGTCTATTTAAATAGGATAGTTTAAATTAATCATTGTGAAATCATCATCAATCCATCAGTCTGAATTGTACGATAACGTACACGAAGCGTAAGAGACATGAATTCATTTTACATCAGCTGCATAATATCTCGGACTGTCCCAGGATATTCGTGGAATCGCTCGACGATTCGTATCACTGAAAGGTTTTTTGTGTATTGCTACACTTCTGCTTCTCTACAATCTTCTCTACAAGATAGTCAATGAATGATCAAAGATCAAACCAGGTGTATTCTCTGTACTAACACCTAATGGATTTTACCCACATTGCCCAAGAAACCGCCGATGCTTTAGCAACGTTTTACTCATTTGTCTTCAATCCCAAGCGTTGTATCCCATATCAAGTTTCACTAAATTCGCCAAATTTCAAATTACTAAGTGAAATGACCATCAACGAATACATGGTTTGGCGGGAACTTTGTCAACTAAATGAAGAGAAGTCCCCAGACGCAGACAAAATTACCCCCGCCATACTTCGCAGGTGTCGCGTCGCTTTGACTGCTCCTCTCACTCGCACATTCAATCTCAGCTTAAATGAAGGAAAAATACCACGGCAATGAAAAGCAGGGATGATAACTCCTATTTA